>JANQDE010000018.1:92790-163110 GCA_037157785.1 Cephalotes varians
GAGAGAGAGAGAGAGAGAGAGAGAGAGAGAGAGAGAGAGATCTGATCGTTTACGGCGACGTTCCGTTCCCGCAGCATTAAATTCACATAAATTCACATCGTCACGAACGCTTTAAGAGAATCCATAAAATTAAACTTTGACACAATTGCACTGTCGGCCTCCGTGCATTTTGTCGCGACAACGCGCGCGAAGTAACTAGTGTTTTTCCTTCTTGAATAACCAGCTGGAATTACATGAGACGATCGTTGCGTCCTTGTACGCAACACCCACCCATTGCGTTATGTTACAAACTCTCGCGTTATCCCGCCTTCGATCAGCGACCGTGAACAATTATTCCTACGACGCTTTCGTCGAATAAAAAAATTTCATCTCTCAAATAAATACACGAGATTGAACATACATCGCTCATTCACTGCAGCAACGACACAACTCATAAATTGTTGTTATTTAATTGCTTGCAAGAATGGGAACATAAAAAAAAATAAAAAGAAACACGTTTTACGAATACATACTTCTATTCCACTGCAATCAATTATTACATCAAAAAATGCATTGCATTTGCATTATAAAATTAATTATTCGCATTTTAAAATTATTATTATAAAATCTATCTACGGAAAAAACAGTTTTGCTGAAAGATCTAAAATTTTAGCTGGATACAGATCAGAAAAATAGTTTTGTTGAACTATCAAAATAATTATGTAGAACGTTCAAATTGGTTACTAAAATATCAAAATTTTTTTGCACCATTGCTCATTATTTTTAAAATTCCAACAAAATTATTGTCAGATCTGTATTCAGCAAAATCATTCTCTCCGTGTACATAGTCAACTGTAGCATTCGCAATTGTAAAATAGTGTGTCGTTCCATAAAAAAAAAAAAAAGATACAAAAAATATCACATTATACTTCTCAGAACCATATACGGACCGTTAAATAATGTCGAACAAGTGGTTAACGTTGATTAAGCTCGACGTATTACACGCTACAAGATTATCCGAATATATTTACGCAGCTAATGTAGCTCGTGCACAATCGCAATGAAGGTGTTCAAATATTTGCCGAATGATATATCGCGCGTAGTGAAATAATAAGCGACCTGAACGAACGTTCGCTCGTGCGAACGAGTCATTTTGCGCGGAGCCTCGGAAATTACAAACGACAAGATCTCGTAGCCGCGACGTGGCGAGAGACACAAGCCAGATCTCAGCCGCTGCGTACTCTCGCCGGCAGAGAGAGAGAAAGGCAAATAAAGTAACGACAATCAAATTAACAGCGCAAATCACACGCTTCACCGCTCAATGACTCACTTCCTTACGCTCGCGCGTGTGTCTTTTACCACCGACTATATATCAACAATGTATCCAGGTTGGATATAAATACACGTGAATCATGCGTTACGCAAACTCGCGCAGCCTCGGAAGGGCGTGTCCGGAAGGTATTGTTTGCCGTTGTGTCTCTCTGTATCGCGGTTTTCCTCGCCCGCGGCTTTCGCAGAAAAGTATATAGTCTTGTAGTAGCCCGGTTATCCCCCGATATCCCGAGTAAGCTTCGCGTTATTTCCGTAACTTTTGCCGCGCCTATCCTGTGCTTCAGATTCTGTCACAGAGTCTGTTTTTACGAGTCGAAAACTTTCGAACAAAATAGGCGACTTCAACGCGAAAGGACAATTCCGAAGATACGTCGCTCTTCTTAGTTCAACATATTTTCATCCTTCAATGGCTAATCGGTTAATGTAGCAATAAGAGCAAAAGATCGTCGAGTGAAAACTATGCTAATGTAAGGTGCAGATAATGAGACAATGTAAGTGTCGCAGGCGAACATTAATTTTCCTCGGAATGGGAGCGCAAAATTAGTAAGTCGAACTGTTATTGCGCAGCGATATTCAGACATGTCCTAATGTCAACTTACAATCGGTTGCAGAAATGCTGTTACGTAATTGAATTGTAATAGTTTCATTAGTCAACAAATCTTCCCTCCTGCGAGGTGAAACGACACGCTCGCATACTTTATATGCAGTTCTTGCCTCGCGGAAGCCAGCTAGATAAACTCGATTCCAGTCCGTAAATCGTCCGGAAGAATATAAGCCAATTTCAGTTCAAGGGACAGATTCTAATTCCACTTTTACTTCCGCCTTCAATCTTGTTCACGGCGTTAATTCCAGTTGCAGTACGCGGGAAAAGGACGAATTCTAATTCGGGAAGTTGCTGCGAGCGAGTTTTTCGCGGTCCTGGACCGCAAGTCCAGCTTGTTAACCAACGGCGAATTCTGCACACAAATTCTTGTCCGCAGTTTGCAAACTTCAGCGGCTCTTCCCTCCGCTCGCGTCGCACCCCCCATCCAACTCCCCGGATCCGTATTTCATTAAAACCGGGTCCCACGTTTTCGCAAATCCCACTTCCGCGCGCGCTTCTGTTATTAACCATCTGCCTGAATATTCTTTGATAAATAGATGGACTCAAAAAAGGATGACGCGGCTTTACGAAAGTTTATTGTTTCTTGAATAAACTTTTATTTCCCGCGAAATGTCCGTCAAATTAATGCAACGTGATGAGAATTCCATTTCTAGAAAGGGAGAGAGACCCGGATAATGGAGGAAAGAATCGAATTGGAGACACTTTCCTTCACGCAGAAATAAATGAAGAGACAGTGCGCTTTAATGCACCGTAGAATCTAGATGCATCGCATTACATTTATCCATTAAACGGCGGTCCTCGTAAACAGGATTGTACAAAGGATTAAGAACGCTCGGAGCTTCATCGCCGGAGACTGGATAAGCGCTTAATAATAAAACTTATTAAGTGATTTTAATTTTAAGCCGCGCGCAAAAAGTTTTAATTGCGTGAAGGTACGAAAATAATTACGTTAATTGAAATGAGGGTGTATCTAGCGGATACTCACGTTTATACATCGCGAATAAAACACTTTCCGGAGAATTTTCAACTTCCTTCTCTCTCTCTCTCTCTCTTCCCTCGACAAAATTCAAGAAATAAGAGCGTCGCGTGTACGATCGAGTTTTCACGGTAAAAAAAAAAAAAAGAGAAGAGGCAATCTTTTCCAAGATCCGTTAGACGCTCAGATTGGTAATCGAAACACATTTATTACATCTCACTTACTCGCGTTACCGACAGCCCGGGATTCACCGCGAGTTCTTACTTCAATGCCAAAGTCATTCATTTCGTCGTCGCGCGGTCGAGTCGACCATTTCCGAGCACGTAAGCACACAGCGGCTTACGCCTCCTCTCTTTTTCCTTTCTGTCTCGCTCCCACCTTCTCTCTCTCTCTCCCCTTTCCTACCCACTCGAGCTCTCGAGATACGAAACTAGACCCAAGCAACCGTGGTAAAAGGACAGGCAGTGACGCGCAATTGCGGGATGAAAGAAAGCACGCGGGCGTCATCGCCAAGGGCGCCGAGTAACAGAATACCGGCCGATAGAGTTACATTCGGTATCCGATCTGCCGCGAAACCGATAAAGCGCTCGCTCCAGATTCCACCTCCAAGGAAATCTCGCACTTTTCTTCTCGCGGAATACAAATCAGGCGTGAAAGACAGAGCGGGGCGTACAGGCGGAACGTCGCGGCTCTCTAATCAACTCTCGCGGCGAGTGCCGCGAATTTTATCGACATCTCGGCTATCACGTGATACCGCTCAAACGATCTGTCTGTTGTTCCACGTCCTCTATCTCGCCCCTCGACTTCCAAACATGTAAATCCCATCGCTCTGTCGCTCGCGATATCCTCGGCGCGCCTCGGAGATACCGCATTTGCGCGCATAGGCGCGGTGAATCACGCTCTGTGTCGACGGTATGTACATACGTCGCGTTACGCAACCGGGAACGAGGCACGCACACGCGAGATACGGGACCGTGTGCGTGCGCGTGTGTACCAGCCTGATAGATATCCAGTTCGCGCGATGCGCCGTTTATTCTCTCATGTACCGTGCGACACGCATACGTCGTCGTCACACGCACCCGCAGCCTCCCGCGGGCGGACAGGCAGGTTTCCGCTCGCACGAGCGTCGTTTTTACGTTTTTCCCTCCTTTTGTGCCGCGCTCGCCGCGAATCCTCGACGAGGGGAGCACCAGCTCAAGGACACGCTTAAGCGTCCGAACGCCCGCCTCGCGCGGCGCGAGTGATTCAACGAATTTCTTCATCCCGAACTTCGCGCTGTCGCTGAAAAGGGAACGGAAAAATGGAGGGATATGGGAGCCGCGGTGGGAGCTCCGAGATAAATGGCGAACGACGACGACACGGTCGGCGCGTTAATGTATGCGACCCCCGAGAGAAACGCCAGGTCTTTCAATCGCAATCTCGCGATTGCGCGGCTGATTTACTTGAAGAAGCGGGGCTTGTACTTTCGGAGAGCGCTACAAATCGAATTGAATATGAATTTGTTTCAAGCACCGTGAGTGTCAAATGCCCCGAATTCAATGTGATTATCCTACACATGCAGATATATTGAGTTGGAACAAAATTTCGTAGCGTTTTTTAGCTCTAAAATTTCTATATTTTAAAAATTTCTATATTTTACAAAATTAGTATGACACCATTCGATAGAGCAAAGTTTCAGCTTTCAGAATCTGTTTTACAAATTACGGTACGATGATTTTTAATGGAGTTATGAGCAATCAAAGTCAGAATCCCTGTTTAACTTAACTTGCGAATAACTTAAGAATAAAAAATCGTAGGAACATTTGTAAAAAACGATTTTGTAGGGAAAGCTTCAAGCTTTCACGATAGATAGTCAAAAATTTTCTCAAATTTAATTTGGGCACGTTACAAACCAACAAAGTGAGAAGAAAATTTTCCATCTTTTTCAGCTCATAATTTTCTGTATGTAAAAATTACCAAACTCACATAAACTCAAAAAATATGATAAGCTTTTGAAAGTAGAGATTTCAAGCTTTAAAATCTTTTTATTAAAATTTAAATTTCATTCATTTTTGACGAAAATATTGTATTTTATGTGTCAAATTTAAATTATGTGTCAAAATTTATTATCTAACCAAATTAAAATTTACCTAACAAATAACTCGATTTTTGCAATAAATCGATTATCTGACAAATAACAGCGATGCGTTCCGTAAAACGCGCGACATCGTCGATCGATTCGTCGTTATCGTCGTCATGCGGGAAGCGCGCTAAATCGCGTCGCTGAGGAGCGACAACAATGAGCGACTCTGTAATTGTTGGAACGAGAGCGATCGGGCGAAAGAACATAATGCACGCTCTGTGCTTGCCGTGACGAGCGATTTCTCCTCGTTACGCTCATGGACCCCCGTGAATCACTCGACGCGCGAGAAACGGCGAATTAGCGCCGCCGATAGACAAGAGCGTTAGTCACGAGGATCGTTAGTCACTCGACGGGCGCTCGCCCCATGCCTCTTGCTGCCTCTTGCTTAGAAACATCGACGCTTTCATTTCTCTCGGAGAGACAGAGGATGCGACTAGGAGGTCAGACACGACTGTAAATCCGTACGGAGTATCGTTCCGGTTGGACGACCAGCGCCATCAAAAGTCCCTGTTTGCTTTTTATCGAGACACGCTTGCCGTTTTAATCAACGTGCAATCGAATTTTTTTGGAGATAAGACTTCGCTCAATTATTTTCGTGCGGATATCGAATGTAACGATACAAGAAATAATATTAATAACGAGCGTAAGTGCTGTTTAAAGATACTAAGAGCTGGCGTGGTGATGTTAATTATGATATTGAATAATACGAATTAATGATGAAATAAATTGCAGGGGGATGTCACATTTTAAGACATTACCAAAAATCTAAAAATTTTATAGATTGTTCTATTAATACGTTTGAATAGCTGTGTAAAATTTAAGCACAATTTTCTTATTGGTTTAAAAATTATTTGATTTCGTTTTGTTTGCATTGATTCTTATGTAAAATCGCGTTTTGTATAGTTATTTGAATATTTATTTGCAAATTTGATGAAGAAATAGCATTACGAATTAAATCAAATTTTTTACATAAATTAATAAAACTCTAATAAATATTCATGCAAAAGTTCGGATCCACTTATTCATTTAAAAGTTATTTACTTAAAACTGCAACAAAATATGGCTACTTCGCTGCAACCATTATCAAATTAAAAAGTATTTATTGTTTTTTTGTAGTTGGTCTCAGAGTGTACTCATAACAAAATTTATTGTCGTTTTTTGTCGTTTAAATTTCGATATATGATAACTTTTAATTCAATATTGTACAAAACATCCTTTTTAATTATAAAGTTGGGCTAATATTTAAAAATTTATACAAACATTTTATACATTTATGTCATTATTAAATTATTATAAGAATTACTTGGAGTATTAATTTGGAAATGATATTAATTATTAAAAAAATATTTTCGTGACACAGAAAATCACAAAACTATTATCATAAATACGTCTGTCATCGCGAGCGAGCTGATCGTAAACTGCGAGGATACGTTGTTCATCCCACATGGTTTATGGAACATTTAGTCTGCGGAACGAAAGCTTTAATAATAGTATGGAATCAATGTGTATTTTGAGTGAAATGTCAAGGTTCCGTATTATCGATTGCAATAAATCAGTACTATACCGAAATCGGTATTTCGACAAAATTATTTCTACTTTACGATCATAGTACGCACATACACTCACACACATATATATTTATATATATATTTATATTTATATGTACAGAATTGATCACAGCATCACAGTAATCGAGAATTCATAGCATCACGCTCGAAGAAATCGATGACTTTAATTTAATTAATTATCAAATAATTTACTATCATTGTCAAAAATCAATTAAAACAATTATTAATTGCTGCATAATCACGCAATACACTACGTAATGATATTAATAGCGATGACATTTAACTGCGAATAATTCGTCGACTTTTATTATCGTATACTCTGCGGAATATATTCCTTGTGACCTCGATCTGTATTGTGCTCGGCGCTTTGTGCGTAGGTAGACCTCCATCTCGAATTTGTCCGACGAGAACTAGGCGCGACCGAGTTTATGAATCATCGTCAAGCGAGTCAAAGAGGATACGGCGCTCCAGGAGGAAACGAAAAAGACGTGAACAGATAGTAGCTGTATTCCGTTTCGTGAACGCACAGTCATACCGTGAGAACGGGCGTTACGTAAGACGCCATCGCGGCAAGACCGTCGGAGTCATGGCAACCGCGTGCGAGAACTATTAAGTCGCCGACTAGTAAGCCGACATGAATCTAGCGATACGATAATTATAAGCTTGTCCACGCCGTAAACGCGTGGGCGGCCGTAATCGTTCGTACAACCGTTATTTATGCGCAACGTAATCGTCCCAATCCTCTCCGTCCGTACTTGCGTTCCCGTCGGCGATCATCTACAAACTATTTTCATCGCTTCTCGCACACGGATTCCCATATCCGAGATATTCCGCTGACAAAAACGTCGAGCGACAATGGCACGGGAAATCGAATGACCAACATTTATACCTCGATCTTTATCTGGTCGATCCATTGACAATCGCCACCCCCTGCACGATTTAAAAACTCTCGAAAACTCTCGTGTTTCGGCCATTGAGGATGCCGTGCAACGAATACCCGGCTGGCGAGAGAGGCGCGATCAGGTGAAACCATTTTAGAACAATGCTTGTTCCGCATCGATGCGTGCGCGACGAACAAAAGAGGCTGCCGCGAGAGAAGAGAGAGAGAGAGAGAGAGAGAGAGAGAGAGAGGAGAGGAGGAGATATGGAAGGTAGGGAGACACCAACGGCCGGCGCGGCGTCGAGGAAGGGAAAACGAGAGGCCGGTAAACAGGATGATTGAGAATCGTCAGAGGAACCAAGACATCCTAGCCGAGTTCCTTCGGCGATTCTCTTTCTCTCTTTCGCTCATCTTTGTTTTCCTCGATATTTTTCCTTCCTTTCGGCCGTTGTGCGGCCTGTTTGTGTGTACATATCGTTAACACCCTCCCTCTTTTCACCCCCGCCTTCCCGACCGACTGTCACCAATCTGTTCCAACTGCACACCGTGCAACTCCTCTTCCTGTCGCCCTCTTCGTTAGTTTCCCGAGTTCCTTTTTATACCCCGCCCCCACCCCCCCCCCCCCCCCCCCGTCACCCTCGTGTCTCATGCATAACGTAAGCTTATCCGTTGCCTTTGTGCCAGCCAGGAACGGAATATCCCACCGGCTACGAGCTCGAATTGTAAGCGCAGGTCCGGCGGCTTCTCTCCCTCGCTGCTGTCTATCGTCGCTAACGAGACGGACAGTCCGAGCCGCCTGAAAACGTCCGTGTGCCGCTTCTATTATTAGACAATAACGCGCGGTATTATCGCGCGTTATCGCGATGAGACGCGTGCAGTTTCGTCGCTCCGCGATCCGAATCCGCAGCACCCTCGGGCTGTCGTTGCAACGTGCATGTGCGTGCACGTCCGTACCGTTGCGGGCGGGATTGGCGTATCGCTTTGGTAATTGGAGTCATGAGTGTCACGCTTCTTACGCGAGCGCTGTTAGAGACGTTGTATTGGATAGCAATTTCCCCGCGGAAAGGATATCGATCCGCGCCGACAAAGTAAAGCGGGGTGCGAACGATTTTCCGAGCTACTTTCCGAGCTCGTCGCTCCGTCGAGCTATTTTCGCCGGAGGTTCAGCTAGTTAACGCACGGATTGACGTTATCCCCCGTTCGTGCCGCTCTTCTCGAGGAGAATCGAAGTTCGATGTTCTCCCAGGCGTTAACCATCGGCAGTTTTCGAGCGGGTCACAATCCACGGAGTTAAACCTCGAATTACAGGCCGTGAAGATCGCGAGCTGGCATCTCTCGTGGCCACCGGCCTCATCGGCGTGTAAGACCATCAGCAGGATGGAGGAGGAAGAGGCCAAAAGGGTTAACGGCCCGAGGACATCGTCGGCGTTCCGCGAATAGGATGATTGTCTCCGCCGCTGTCTGGTGCACACGCTCACTATCGCACACATTCGTACCCACACGCTTTTATCGCGCGGTGCTCTCCTTGCGAAATCTTTGTTGCGCGAGAGTCCCGGTATCAAGGGCCGCGCCGTTACAACATTTTTATGGGCCGTGTCCTCCTCCGCTTCCCTTTTTCCTTTTCCCCGCTTTTTCCCTCCCTCTCGCGAGGGCCAAAGACGACTGTGAGGATTCATCCGGGCTCGTTTAGATAGGACTCCTCCCCCGATTCGGATACACCGAAATTGCGCGAACCGACGAACATAACCGCGGCAGTAAAACCTTCATCGCGCTTCCTCTCCCGCACCTCCTCCATCGCCATTTCCTCCTCATTCCCTCCCGCTCTCTTCTCCGTTCCTCCCTTTCTCTCTCGCACGCCCGCGATCGTCAGCGAGTACCTTCACCCTTACCCGTTCTCAGTTCCCCCATCCTCCTCCTTCGCTCCACTCCGCTCTTTCATCTTCTTTGTCCCTCCAGCGTCCCGGAATCGCCTTCCCGGGTTTATACTTCTTCCTTTTCGCGGCCTCGAATATCCTCCAGGAATGACCGGCGTCTTTCATACGCGAGATGCCCGAGGTCGTTTGTCACCCGGAGTGAGTTTTGCGCGCTTTTCGCTATACGGAACGTTCCACATTTCCAGCGTATTACTTTTTAATCGCAACTTCCCCAGTCAATCCAGATTTGATTCATTTTTTTAATGGAGATGCCCGATCTTTCGTAATCTTTAAGAAATTAACGACAAAAAATAGATTGGCGAGCTAAATTTTGGGAGTAGAGATGATGAAGTCTCAGCAATTAATTTTAATTAATTTTCGATATATATATATCAAAAAGTTCTCATATCTATCTTTTAAAAGTCCCTTTTCTCCAATTTTGTGTCTCGAGTGTGCCCGTAAATTTCCAGCGAGATTCTAAGCCGCTTCGCTATCAATATCTCCTTCCATAGTGCGACGGCATGCATTGCCTTAATCCTGAAGGGAGATATACATGTTACAATATGTATATCCCCATGGACCAGTAACGCATATTTGTCCCGTGGCGCATAACTCTCATAATACTTGTCTCGACAGCCTAATGATACTATATACATCATGCATGTACTTCTATGTACTATAAACGTATTCTATGTGTACCCAAAATTTGATACACCAACTACCGATAAACATAATATTTAATGTTGATTGATATATATATATATATATTGATTAATATATTGATTTAAATATACACATATATATATATATATATATAGTGTGTATGTATTATATATTTATCCTAAGCGTTATTGATATAGAAAGACACGTTTATATGAAATAAAATAATGTATCTCGACCAAAGCGGATATTAGCAGAAAAGACCGCTATTTGTTATCTTTTATTAGTATCCGCATACAGAACGAGATTTTTAACGAGAATCCGTATTGCGAAAGGCTTTCAAGTTAGCTATCTTTTCATAAGTATCCCATTTCGTTGATTAACATTTGTAGCTTCGTCGAAATAAAGCTTGGTCGTTTGTTGCCTGTTACGTTTCTTTTTAATCTCAATATATGTACATTAATTATTTAAAAGTCTGTCTACGATAACTTGCATTCATTTAAAATTAACAATGTAAAAAATATAATGATTCGATATATTATCGAATCCTATCATCCTATTATCCTTGAGGAGGGATAAGACTATTGTTTCTGTCTATTACAATTACAAATAATTTCATACGTGTTTAATTAATCTTTAAATTTTAATTATAATTAAAATAATATTTAAATTAATATCTCAAAAATATTAAGATCGTTTAAAATATTTTACGAATATTATATTTTGTATATTCCCTCGTACTTTTTAGGGCTCTTGTATTTCATCTCGAGACTCAAACATACGAAGATCAAAAAGTCTGATCAGCTTTGTATGGAGGATACAGTAGAGTCTCAGGTTTCAACTCCTGGACGCGCGTCTTGCTTTCGTAACATGTGGGCGAGGATCATCATAAAGGTCGCAATGTAAGGCGGCAAGATTTAGTAACGTTATTTCAAAACCAACCAGTTCTACAATAGCTTCTGCTACGTCGTTTGTAACGTCTTCGTGTACACTTTTTATTCGCATAATAAGCCGATATTCAATATAAGATAAATAATTAATTAATTTTACCAGTTAATTTCATTTATTTATAAAAATACCTAATGTCAATCAGATACGATTAATATGCATAACTTTGAACTATTGACTTGCACATTACTATATCTTGCGATCTACGTATTATCCCCGCGCGATATCTCCATCAATTTTAGATAGGCGTGAAAACGATTCGGATCACCGACGTCCGATAGCTCAGCCTCGAGACCGAGCTATCAATCACATAATTTGGTCATGCTTCCCTCTTATTAGCCACGCTTAGTTTTACTCGCGAGTTATTCTTGCACGAACATCGAGATCTACCGCCATCGCTCCGCGATAATTCTTCGACGCAAAACACCGGAACTCTTATTGTTACCTGGTTCTCACCCGAGCAAGTTGCTCGTCTTCTTGCCTTCGCGCAAAAGCCATAAACATTATTATGCCCGAACTAATTGACTTTGCATAGGCCACTCCTCTCCTCGAAGAGGGGTCACTATACCGATGCTGTAAACCGTCGCGGTTTAAAAGCAATTAACGCTTTTCCTCGAGACGCCTCCGACTTTTGCGATCGGCAACGGTCGAATCGTTTGAGAACTTCGAAATATGACGCTGTCTGAAGAATCTTTCTGACAGGAACTTAAAGGAATAGTCATCTTCGCATCGTCAATTCTACGCAGATTTTTCTCGTTTTTAAATTAAAGTGAAAAGATGTAAAGTATTTTTAAATTGGAATATAAAGATATAAAGTATTTTCCCAAGATGCTAATAGATTAAAAAACAAAACATTGAAAGACTCGAATAAAAAAAAAACATTAATAAAAAGGTCTAATGAAAGTCAAACGCAATTGTGCGCAAAAAATTCCAATAACAATTAATCAAAAGTGATTTAATACAAAGTAAACGTTTCAGTTCTATTTCAATCTTCAGCACTTTAGCAATAGTATTCATTACAAGAGTTCACACTCTCCGTGACAAGAGACAAGACTAATGTTAGTTGGAAAAAAATTGTATCAGTCACAGCCGGTTGATAAGCCGAGTGAACTGTAGGTTATGATAACAGTCTAAAAAACGACGACACAAAACTTTTTACAAGAATTATGAACTATTAAAATTTTGTTTGTATTCACCAAATGCGGTGGTGATCAAGAGGTTAAAATAGCGCAAATAATTAGATGTAATCGATACATCACGAGTATAAAAAGAGAGTGTGAAAATGCAAAGTCAAAAATAGCCAGCACAAATGAAATATTTAGACGGTTAAGCAAGAAGTCAGAATTAAAAACGTATGCGAACACGATCAATATCGAATGATAAATTTCGAAGGTGTGTGTGTGTGTGTGTGTGTGTGTGTGTGTGTGTGTGTGTGTGTGTGTGTGTGTGTGTGTGTGTGTGTGTGTGTGTGTATGAGATCAGTAAAAATGTATAAATATATAAATAAATAGATGTGACAGTCAAGGAATAAAAGAGATATGTTTTACCAAAAATAAAATAGAGACAAAATCGTTGTGTAAATATTCGGTATGAGATTATAGATTAATTAATTAATATTCCAAATTTTATAACACATTTGGTGACCAGTGAATACGCTTCTCCAAATATCGCTAAACAAATGTAAAATGTAACCGCATGAACGAATGTTATATCAGTTCGGATTGATGCCAGCAAACTCGCGTCTGTGTTAACTTTGTTCCACTTGGAACTAATGATTTACGGAAATCATAAACGTTAACAGTCACGCTGTATTTACGATGATCGCGTGACTTCACGATGCGAAATTGTGTCGAGAGCGTGTGTGCGAGTGTACTTTTCTTTTTTTTTTTATATTCAATGAGAGGGCAGGAGCGAGTGGCACGTGATAAGCATAATGTATGCCGTCGGCGATAACTCTTCCGTGCAATTATGTAGAACGAATGATTCACGCGCAATTAAGTTCAACCGAGTCAATCAGTCACTCGTTTCGCTCTGGGCCTCGACAGCCATCGCATATGGCGAATCGATCGCGTCGTCGAAACAGAAATTCGCACGCTCTGGGGAGAATTGCAGAAGATGTCCTCTCACGGATGATAAATGATGTAGGTTGAATTGAAGACATCGACGGTACAAATCAAGAAAAGAAGGAGAGGGAGAAAAGGAGAGAGAGAGAGAGAGAGAGAGAGCCGCATTTCTCGCCAATTCAGCGAGTTACAAGTCTGACGTCATCGGCTCGACATAATTCGATTCAATTCGCTTAATTTTGCGAAAATTGCCAATCTTCTTCACTGCGTTACCGTCTAGCTCCTTCGTCTATCTGCTCGCCGTCTCGTGGACCTCCTTGCATCCCTCTCTCCCTCTCTCTCTCTCTCTCTCTCCGACTCCGTTCACCTCTTCCTTTCGCACGAGGAGCATTTATCGATCACGGTGTACACCTCTTTTCCCTCCCCTCCTCCTCTGCTTATATGAATACACGAGATTCTGTCAGCTTCACGTGAGCGAGAGCTCGGATAATCGCGTCCGCCGTTAATCGTTTTAGCACAGAATCTTTGCAAATCGATAAGTAAGGTCTACGAACAATGGGAGACGCGATGTTTCAATAATTACGAAAATTATTATGAGGGATCACACCGCGTTCGGACGTCGTGCAAATTGAATAGGTAAAAACGGGAATCCGGCAGTATCTCCTTTTACAACGTGTGCAACAATTAAACGATCGAATCGTTCCGAATATTGATATAATGACGCGTAAAATGTAGTCCTCAATTTCATTTGAGCGGTAATACTTAATAATACCGCGCGGTCAGATATTGCATCACATCATATCACATGTACACGTGTAATCCGCCCGTATACGTTTCGATATTTGTGGCGCGCGGAATTGCGCGAATCAAAGTAGCCAGTGTAAACGTAACCGCCGTCGATTGCGTACTAACAAATGCCGCTAATAAATTAAGTGACAATAAAAAAATATATAAAAAAACCCAATACTTCGCTAGCGTTTTTTTTGCGCGATGTAACACAGTTATTTGAGTTGTAAATCGATAATGCACACAGCCCGACATTTCCCGATGTAAATATTTTTCTCTTCGACAGACGCGTGCTTTGTAAATTTTTAACGTTCTACCGCTTACCGGATTTCAATCCGATTGCAACCCGCGCATATTTTTACAAGTTTTATAAAAAATGTATAACCGTAATCGATAATTCTCTCTTTTTTTTTTCCTATTCACTGTCCATTTTGATTGTTTGCGTTTCAAGGATTACGACCGAATAAAAGCAAGAGAATTAACTAATTTCGATCGATCGCTCTTGAATCCATCATTTGGAAAAGAGACGACATCAAAATTACAATAAAATTCGCGTTCGCAAATAGAATAGAAAGGTTTCACTGGAGGGGAGCGATCGAACTTTCATGTTCTCCCGACGAGACGGTCTTTTCACCTCCGCGGAATTCAGTTTTCGGCGCATATTACCCTCTGAAATTCGATTCGATTAATTTCACGTGACTCCACCGTTCGCGATAACGACTCTCGTCGTCGGCGGCAAACGTTTCCGATGAAAGCCGGCGAATTAGACGAACGATCGACTAAAAATCGGCTCGGATGGCGGCAGTCGTGTATACATACACGTGACAGTTCGCGAGATGGAAGGTCGTGGAAGTCTTTCGCTCTTTCTCTCCGGCCGCGGATAGAGATGGAGGAAACGCGAGCGGGGGCGGGCGAGAAAGAGAGAAAGAGATTCAATTTAGATTGGTAGTGTTTCTCTTCCTCTTTTTCAAATATCTTTTGTCGGTCCCGATAACAATGGGAAGAGGCACCGACGGCGGGTCGGCGAGCGGGTGCGCGCGTTTGCGGCTCTATTGAGCGCGCGCCTCATCGCGTCGTGTTTTTCTTCTTATTCAATCTTCCAGTCGAATTGATAGGGTTCTCACGAATAATGACAAAGCGTGCTAGCCCGACTGCCTGGCATAATGCCTCCCAGCCCGATTGGATCGCGCACGCGCGCCCAGATAGCGTGCCCAAGTGCACGTAGAGTCTGGACGGAAACGTCTACGATGGTATCTTGCCAATCGTTAATTTCTATTAGCTTCGATTAATCTACGAGCGCAGAAACTCTGATTATATTGCCAGCGATGCCGATCCTGACGAGTATCTCGGTGCCTTGTACCACTTGCTCCGAAGCGAGCATCGCGAGAATACCGTACCATCGCGAGGATGTATTCAAATGGCAAAACATTCACGCAAATTTAAAAATATCGGGAATTTAAATGAGAGAATAAATTTAAATATATCGTAATGTAAGAATAAAACAAAATGAATTGGTGATAAATTGTACGGATCCACGAATTCGCGAGACAGTATTCGCTGTCCTTTTATTTAAACAGAGGGAGAAAATTTAATTACGTCAAACTAACACCGGGCCACATGCGACGAAGGTAATCGTAATTAAAGCTGCCGAATTTAAAGCCGCTACGCGATTTGCCGATTCCGCAGGTGAGAGCGATGCGCGTCCGCGGCTGACCGTTCGATTTTTGCATTCTCGCGGTGCAATAACTATGCGATGGCGGATGCAAATTATTTGTTGAAATTGTAGCTCGAGTAATTATCTGAATAATATGAAAACAAGGCGCGGCCACGTGCGCTGCGACTGTAATAAAATCTGGCACATTATTACTTTTTCGTTTAATTATCGATGCTACATTAATCAAAGGCTTTTTCTGTTCATGCCTATTGTTTTCATAATGATTTCGTCCATTTAAATATTCATATACCGTTATTTGCACGTGGCACTCTGGAAATCGCGCATTATTCTTTACTAAAACTGATTCCCGTTGTAACGCGCGATATGTACCAATTATAAGTGGCTTAGCCGATTCAACAATTGATGCGTTTCATGTTTAAATTTGCATGATCAATTTATGCGAGCTTGTAATTTTAACGAATACAAGGTACTTATACAAATCTTTATGTATCGTAAACTCACAGCCAATCAATTGATCAATCAATTGATAGAAAACCCGATATAAAATTGATATAAAAAAATATGAAACCTAATATAAAAAGACATATGTCGGATCTTTTAAGACGCTGTAGATCTGCGAAGGGATGACATCTGGACGCTTTTGTGAACCAGAAACACGCCCGCCCGGACTCGCGAATCGCCCGTTTCTTCCTCGAAAACTGGGAGAAGAAATCGATTCGCCCGTATAACGCGCGTCGATACAATTTCCCGTGGGCTGCTGTCGCTTCTCGTTTCGCAGCCCTGCAAGCAACACAGACTGGTTGGTCGTAACTCGTGGGACCCGACCGCGGGCAGGAAGCACGAAGGGAACCAGCGGATTCGAATTCCTGCCACATTTCGCGCACGCAGCTGATAGCGCGCCCGCCACGCGAAATAGTCTCTCGGCGCAGCAGCCGGGAGAGAGAGAGAGAAAGGGAGAGAGAGAGAGAGAGAGAGAGAGAAAGATCTGACCCCGCCGCGACTATTTTCTCTGTTTCTTCTCTTTTCGCGAGATATCTCGAGAAATTATTATTTTACGAACGGCTGCGCGGCAGCTGACAACGCGCTCGCGCGGCCGCACGCGCTGCAAAATAATCCCGAACGGCGAGAGATCGATTTCTCCCGCAAGTATTCTTATCTGCTCCTATTCTCGAAGACGTCCCGGGAGATTATTATTATTATTATTTTTTGTTCCATAGCCGACACAGTACGTCTCGTTATGCACGCTGATGATTGCGTCTCTCTCACGTAAACCGCGCTTCAATTTGCATGCGAAGGTGGCGGTTGTTTACTTTATTATCACGGTTGTGAAATTTAATTGTAAATTTGCTAGAATTTTATGCGACGGCCCGGCGGCACGGTGGGAAAAAGTTTTTAATCTTGCAGCCTGAGTTTAACAGAGATATTTATGCACGTTGCACACCCCGGAAAAGTTACGCCGGCATAAACAACGCTCATAAAGGTGGAACGCAGCTTTTACCTGGATTTTAATCTTCAGTCTGCATCGTGCTTAGAATGTAATTTACCACAAATAACGTTTTTACTCAATAACTGGCCGCGATACTTTCCGAAATACAACTCCGGGGTTCACCGCGTTCGGCGGTCAAGCATAGCTAAGATTCAACCGGGAAGCAACAAAAATCACACGTTTTAATTATCATAATGTACGTTACGACATTATAATTTCCACATTGCGGCGCTAATTAATAATTAATGTAACACGTGTTCTTCATGTGGAATATGTCACTACGTTAACTACGTTAATTGGGCCTCACTTGTGCAGTTGCATACGTTATATATGTGGTGTGTACAAGTTTTTAGGGGTGTATTTTCCTGCCACGCGCGCGGATGTTAATTTGCATTAATTCGAAGGGTCGCCAGACTCTACGTTCAACACCTTAAATCTTTTTTTTTCCGGAAAAAAAATTCAATTTAATCCAATTCAATTCGCGCGCCGTTTTCCCTCCGTCCTTCCATGCGAATCTTTTCCAAAATGCCCTCTCACGATCCCAGCATTCGAATGACTGTCGCATAGCAGCATGTACCTTTTCTATTGACCCGAATTTAAGTCCACGAAATGTAGAACGTATCCGAGGTATATGTGGCGATGTTTCATAAACACATTCGCGAGTAAAACTGAACGGAAATTGTGCATATAAATATTGTCATGCACTGAGAGAAAAGTATTTAGTATTTGTGACTATAAATTACATGGTAAAGTAATTATGGTTAGGAACATCATTTTTATAGTCATTACTTCTGTAATGTTAGTAATAATAATTATATTAATAATTCTGCTAAAAGATCATGATTGGCACGGAAGAAATGTATAGTTGTCCTCCTAAGAGGGACATTCATGCCAATCATATATATTTTTGAGCAGAATTATTAATATAATTATTATTACTAACATTATAGAAGTAATGACTATAAAAATGATGCTCCTAACCATAATACTTTACCACGTAATTATAGTCACAAATACTAAACACTTTTCTCTCAGTGTGTTTGCGTGATTTAATTGACATGTAACAAGCCTCCCTACTTAAACAGACTTTTCACTTCGATGTTTTTTTCACATCGCCACCGCGATGCTTCTATATCCCGTACAATCCAAACTTATCGCGACAAATTAAAAGTCAGAGGCGCGATCGAAAGATGATGGTAACCATGGCGCTTGCCTACTTACCTTTTTGGGTCGCGGCAGATCGATAGACGGCTTCCTCCTCCGGCTGCAAACATCGCGACGCTTCCGACGTGGATGAAATTTCGGTTCGGTTCGCGAATTTCCTCGGTCACTTCAGGTCTATCGATTGCCGGAGACGAGCTACATGCCGGCGCATGTACGCGCCGCGAAAAGCGCGAGCCGAGCCGCTCTCCGCGAATACCCGGCGACCCCGGCGTCGGATGTTGCGCAACGAGATCTCGATGTGCCCACGTACAAGAGAGGCGCCGTGCACCGCGCGCACGCTTTTGCAAATAATTACGCTTGTAATGATGGGTTGACGTTACACTTCCGTTAACACCGGATGACGCAATGGGCGGAAAGAAGCAGCCGTGCGCGATAATCGCGTCGGATCGGGTTTCGAAATCCACGTGGGAGTGGCATTAGAAATTGTTGGGATATCTACGATGATTACAACAATTAAAGAGAAAAAAGAAGCGAGAGCATGGTAATCGTAGCTCTCGGTTTCCCCGGGACGGGAGATATCTACAGCTACGGTTACGTCGAATAAATATCGCTGTTGTTGCAATTAGCAGCCTGATCACGTATATAAATTTTTGCTAGCTCTCTTCCCGTCGAAAATAAGGAGGCTCCGGACTTCAAAAGGCATTTGTGCCTGAAAGTAATTCAGTAAATTTGTTTCCGTTGGTTCGTTGCGAGTTTCAATAACCGTGTCTCCGAGTGCTTTTCTTACTTGATAATAAAGATCTCAAAGAGAGGCACAACCTCGTTTGTTATAGCAATAATAAATCTAGAACGAGGACAACCCATGCCACTTCGCCGGTCTGTGAGGACGAGTGTCTTACATTTGTACGCATAACGTTTCCTTCTATTTGCTACAATTCCCAGGACAATGTTATCCGTTCTCATTTCAAAGCCTCGGCATTCCGTCCATTATCGGAAAAGTTGTATTATCACAAGAAGACGAAAATATTCAGGAAAATGAAGCCGAACAAAGTACAAAAATGTTCTGGAAAATGCTCGATGTGCCCGGTGATTCATGTAAATCGGGGGTTGTAAATCGAGGTTAGTTGTAACGAAAATTAACCACTCATCGCGCGCGCCGTAATTACTTCCGCCTGCGCCAATATGTCTAACTACGTTTCTGACATTTAGCGCAAACCGTGTTTTTGCCGGGATGCGCATCAATTAGTGCACCGTAGTTTAATCCCAGCGAGTTTCGCGTGCAATTACGGCGGTATCGCGACATCGACGTGGGACACTCGCTAATTCCGCGGGTTATTGCAAATTTACGAGGCCGAGGGAGAGATTTCGGTTCTCCCGGTGAAGTTTTAGACGCAACAAGTACGGCGGCGGCGTTACATCGGGAATGCTTTACCTCGCCGACGGAGCTTCGGGGAGAGCTCGGAATTTTTGGTGCGAGTGTCAAAGGGATTACCGCGGGTAACTCGATAATACGAGATGTAAACGAGCGCGGCAAGGATAATTTCGCGATCCGCCGTAGTTCGCGGCGGTTACGAAACGTTGCATCAACGCTGATTCACTCGCGAGCGGCGTTTTCCACGCCGTTGGGAAATCTTGCTTAATTTCCACGTCACAGAGCTCGATTGTTTCGCCGGGTCGCAGGTGAATTTACGCTAGTCCGCTAATCACTATTCATTAGTTTCTGTCCCAACACTTCTTCCTAGCTTCACGTTTCATTATGTTAATTACAAATTCGTCATTTGACATGCAAAGTACGACACGATACGCACAAGCGTCATATTAGCGCGTCGTTAAATAATTCAATTACGCGAGGGATCCTTGAAGCGCGTGACGGTTTAATTACCGCCTACCGATTTTTTCCGTCGGTCGATTTAATCAATCGGCCATTATTCCCCGCTATATTTTAATCCTTGAAAATTTAACGATTCCCCCATCGACTCGCAAAATAATTCGCGCCGCGTAAAAAAACCTCACTCGAACGAGAATTGCGATTTATCAATGAATACTCGTCGCGTACTGTATATTTGTTCGCGCCGATATCTAGCAGAAACATCATTCCGGGAGCAGAGAAAGAGATAGAGAGGGGGAGAGTTGAGCGTGGGAAGAGGGGATGAGTCAAGCCGATACATATCGATCCGCGCAACCCTCTTTCAAACACCTTTTTCAGCGGGAACAAAGCGTTTCCAAACTTCGATCCGAAGTCGCTGGCACCGGTCGGGCTATTCTCTTTCGCGAAACGAATTTCCGAGAACATCCTCGATCACACGGGCACATACTCTCTCCCGGTGACGTTAACACAACTACGGGGAACAAAAAAAAAAAAAACGACGAGAGACGCGAAATCGTATATTGACATCGAGATTGATTACGTTAACCGGCAGGATGATTAATCGCCGCCGAAAAAATTTCGGAAGATCGTGCCGCGGCCACGAGGGCGCGTACATGTGTCTGCGAAAGACGTACACGCATGTCTCGCACCACCACCAGCTTGATTTTGAACGCGGCGATTGACAATTATTGTCGGGCAACCCCGTCAGAAATCAAATTTGAGGACGTGTCATCCCCGCACGGCGGGGATTTTCCGCGCTTTCGTTCACGCGATCTATCCGCGGGCAAATCTTATTGATCAGCGCCGCGAGCGATGATGACGAGTATCCTCGTTAACAGCCTCTGGCATTAGTATTAGATATATAGACATACTCGGTATTTTTCGGAGTGCCAGTGCCAACACGTAGCTGGATTACCGGCTGGCGTGCGCGGTACGATCGCTCCGACGGGTCCAAATATTTCCGTAGGCAAATATTTTCGCTGCACGCGTCGCAGTACAGTGACAGCGTGTTGCATATTCTGGTACAAGCGTTCGAGCACGGAGAATAATTTACTGAGAGAAATCGGTGCGACAGATGCACTCAAAAAATTCCATTACTTATACATTATACATGTACATTTCGTGTAATAATTAATGAATTATCAATTATTTTTGTAGCACATCTAAATCTTCGTCTGCTCTTCCCGAGATTTTATTCGAAATTAATGTGAAAGATAAGACGCACCGCTCTTTGATCGGCCAAAATCACTTGGTAAGACCTCACTTTAGATATCGCCGACTGACGTACGTACTTGGCGTTTTAAGATCTGGAGATAAATCGCTAAGTGTCATCGCGTGCAACTTCTCTCACTTGCTGATGGCGAATCTCGCTATCAGTCCGCGTGACGTTACGTGTCAAAAATGCGGACGCTCGTCATCGACCTCGACTGAAACTCCTTCGCAACTGAACTTCCCAACGGTGCCTCACAGGCACGAAAACCCTCCGCGAATTCCGGATAATGTAACCCCGAGTTTCGCGAACACTGCTTCAGACCGAACTTTGGCTCGTCGGTTCAAGCTTAATCATGTATTCACTCCGAAATGACAAGGGTGATACTCTATTGGCGCGATAACACGAAGGTCTCAAAATCATAGAATTTCTGACAGTATAATATATGCTCCGAAGTCGACGCGCATGAAATTCTCCAAATGATCGTCGGGAGTTAGACCTGGATCAATGTTCTCGAACAATGTCGGCGACGATTATTAGTATTTGAATGATTTAAAAGCATTGCCTCTGTATGTGTGCACCAGCAAGTTGAGCTCTACATCTGTCTGCCGTCTCATTGTCGTCAATGATAATTTACGATGATTAAAGACACTGACAAATAACTGGGCATCAGCGAAAGAGTAGGCGGGTCTTATTTCGTCAAAAAAACCAGATACGTTTCTATATGACAGACATGTTCAACATTTATTAATATCATTATACGTTTATGCTCCAGAAAAGTATGTTCGCACACTTTATCAGAGAATTACGTAGTCGCAGATATCGCGAGTCAACATAACACAGTTACCGCATTTTAAAAGATTATTCTACACTAAATTTGAGAAAGAGTTGCCTGATTTTCCTCTTGTTCGCGAATGACGTAATTAAATAGAGACTCAAACCAAGAAGCGCTGATTCTAAAAGTCTAGTGCCAAAAAAGAGATGAACGGAGCTAACAAATAAAGAAATACAAGTACCATTCGCCTCGAAGAGACAAAGAGTAGCATTCGCCTCTGGATCATTGCTACGTCGTCTAACTTCGTCCTTTTTTTTTTTACATGAGTGCCCGAGATCTCGTGCCCCGACACCACGGGGAACATCGCAGCTGGCTGTCAGTGGCCGAGGCGACAGGGACAGCGACAGCGACAGCGTCACGAAGCGAAGCGAAGAACGCGGGGGAGCCTACAACCGGGGAACGAGCAAAGAACGACCGAACCGAGCGTGCAGTGACAGTAGTGCCGACAAAGCGGATGACGAAGCGACGTGAACCAGCGGCGGAACCAGCGGAAAACGCGTGACAAGGTGACCGCGTACCGGAAACCCGACCGGGAGCTGGTGTTCCCCCCTCTCCCACAATGTCGGTCGCGACAGGCCCCCGAAAGCGAGGGGGGCATTGTCCATCCGTTCGTTCGTCCATCCCGTCTGGTCTGGCACCTTCACCATATCCCGAGGTTGAACCGGGTCGAAGCCTTACGGACCGGCTCACTTTCGCGTCACACTCGCGTCGAATCCAACAAGTTAAAGCGCTCCTGACGTCAGACCGACCGGGTGTCCTGTGTGCGACCGGGTCAACCCCCGGACCGCTCTGCTCCGCCGGGACTGCGCGCTTCTGGGTCCATCTTCTTCTTCCCTCCTTTCTTTTCTTTTTCATGAAAGACGGACACGGACGTGTTGTAAACCGTTAAGATACACCGGAGTGCGCGGCGACTTACGTACGTACCGTACGTACGTATTCGTCCCGAGGTCGCTCGAGACTCAGGAAGAGAGAGACCTCCCGAATAGGATGGCAGTTTAAATGCAACTATGCTTTCTCGGGTTTGGGTTGAGCGCGCAGGGTCCGAGTCGGCTGTGTTCGGTGGCGCTCGGTCGCTGTCGGATCTCGTCGATATGCCCATAGACACAGTGTATATGTCTATGGATATGCCGTGCCATGCTACGCTATGCTTGTGCCTGGTTGCCCCTCTCTCTTTCTCTCACTCTCCCTCTTTGTTCTCTCTCTCTCTCTCTCTCCCTTCGTCTCCTCATCACTTTGTCCTCATACGTGGCCTCCTTGTTTCTCCATCTTGCTCATCTCTCCTCGAGTTACTCTTGGCTTCTTTGTCCCCTCTTTTTCTCCTTCCCACGTAATCTCCCCCGCCACGCTCCGTCTCTCTCTCGTCCTGAACTTCTTTCTTCTCCTTCATCGTCTCTCTCACTTCTGACAACGGCTCTCTCGGGCCGGCGGTCGGTACCGATGTGTTGGTTGGAGATCGTGATAGTGGTGGTGATGGTTGCGGTGGTGATTGTGCGCCGATGCCGGCGTAGTGGGGGTGCGGGGGTGGCGGTAGGTGGCGGACCGGTGAGACGAGAGGGCAAGGAATGACGGTAGTAGAATGTAGAGGATAGCGGCGCGGGTAAGAGGGGACCAGAAGGAAGGCCCCCCCCTCCCTCTCTCTCTCTCTCTTGTACTCGGAGCGGGGACGGAGAGCTTGCGACAGAGACGGTCATATGGCGCCCGAGTCAGAACGGGGATGTCTTATGTCATTCTCCTCGGCGATAGTCTAACGGGTGTCGCGTGACGTATCGCTCTGCCAAATTCGCTGCGCGGATACAATTGGATGATTTCCTCGAATTTTCCCAGTTTTTTTTCTCGAACTCCCATCATGGAGGCGAGATAAAATTTTAAACGCAACTGCAATATCTCGCAAAGAGCAGGAAAATCGAGAAAAAAGGATAGATAAAGGGTTGAAATATGCGACTGATAAAAAGAGCTATTGTTTTTATCGTTATCGCACATTCTCTTTCAAACGCAAACGTAATCTTTGATAATAATTCGCGAATAGTATTAAAATAGTATTAAAATGTTATTCTACCGCTTTCATTCAGTTAATCTTCATCTTTTTCCTATCCAACAAAAGTCTTCCGAATTTTTTCGGGCTCGCCCTAACATCCCCTGACTCTTCTCAGTTTCCCTGACTTTCTCGATTTTCCGGACGCCTGACAACACCGATTTCGCTTCGTCGTATCACCGCGCTCGACTCGGATCTCTTTCTCCCGCCTGTGTGTGTGTGTCGACTGTCTTTACAATACTATTCACCCGACAAAGAGTCTGATGCCTATTCATTCGCTGGATTTGAGAGAACCGATGTTATTAAAATTCAACATCCGTCGAAGCAGGGCCGCGGTAACTATCGATTATTCAGTTGTTTGTTGGAAACAGAAGATGTTTGCGGGAAATGGAATTAAAAGTCATTGGGGTTCGGCGCAGTTTCCTCGGAATTTCCGACAACCGCATTCATCTTCGCGCTGTACATTTGGAGCTCTATAAAATACGCGCTGTTAACGCAAACTCTCTTGAATACGAAGATCACGTCAGACGTAATATTATCTCTGTCGATTGAATGTTAACTAGAGTATTACAGACGACAGATTTCTTCTCGTCTTAGAGAAAAAAGAAAAAAAGGGAGAGAGGTGTTGCAACTAAAAATTCTGTAATTTATAAGCACCAAGTTTACTATTTTCTCTCTCGCTCCAGCGAAATTAAATTACCTCCGTTGCAGTATAAAATTTCGCTTTACCGGCGTGAAAATATCAAATAGTATTTTACATACTTAACATTATGTAAATTTAAGGAAGGTGTATAACATTAAATAGTTGAACCGCATAAGTTTTCCTAGAAACCGCCTAGTACGAGCTAGACATACAAAATGCATCGAGACACGATATTTCGAGTATATATGGAATTTTGGATGCGCGTTATGCAGTTTCGCGTTTATATCAATACGCGTAAAGTTTCGAAACACAAACTAATCCGAACTACAACACAACGTGTATGCAATTATTAAAATTAAACGTCCTCCGATTCCACGGAGCATGAACTGCCATCTCGTGACCCCGCTCTACCGCGCTGCGCATTGTGGAAATGCATATCAAACCGGCAACGAGATCGAATGCCGAGATTGTTCTTTCTTTGACCGATAATCGGACGCTCCTCTCCGCTCGCGAGAATCCTGCGAATCGCATCCTTGAATTCCCAGTGCGATCGTGGAAGTTTACGACTGCTCGACGATAACAGGCGCGCACGGCAATCCCATCGCGGTTTATCGCGGCTTTCATTTACGAATCTTATCGTCGCGCCGCGCGAATCAAAGAGGATCGCTATTCCCCGCGATTGACGGGAATGAAAACATTCCCGTGGGAATGCGGCGGGCTGCACGCCGCTCGTTACGCCGTTTAGAGGAACGCGCAATTTAATCGGCATCGCGCGTGACGCACATGTTCCGGCAGTTGTTCCCGATTACGAGATGTGGATATTATCACTGTCGTCTCTCGCTGCCGTCGTTAAATTGGACCGTTAGTCTAGTCGGTGCAATTGACCGGCAAAATGCAATACGTCGATTAGCATGGATACGACGTGTTTTATTCTACCCCCTCCTGCCCTCCCTCTCCGGAAATTCGGGCGATTCCATTCGGCCGATGCATTTCCAAGCGCTACATTATTCATGGCCTATAATGAGACACTTGGATATGTACGTAATAAAACGCGAGCGTGCAGCGCTTCGCGCTCGCACGCATTCATCTCGGTACATCGCGCTCATTCGAAATCGCAATACCGTAATTGAACCGCGCGACGACGGTTTTCCGAAGGAAAAAACTGGCTAGGGCGAATTTTGAACAGAGAATCGCGTGGCATATTATTATGCAAATTAATTTGTAAATGCGGTAAGAGAATAATATGCGATACAGTCGGTTCTGTATTCATGGACCGTTTGATTTACACAAACCACATCTCCATCGCGTCCGAAATGAAAATCCTGTAGTTTCAAAATAACGGAATATCATTTGGGCGCCTATCGTAATAATTACGTAATTGTATATTAAATAAAATGTAAGTTAAAGTCGGGAATATTGCGGAAAAATTATGAAAATCCCTTTGACGTAAATATTTCCCTTGCATACACACACATACACGCGCGCGCGCGCGCGTACACACACACACACACACACATTTGTTACTCTCCATAGGAACATAGGATATTAAAAATTTTTTGTTTTTAATTTCCAGGGTAATAACTATTTCCATTTATTTTCATATGAACGCAGATGCGATATACGCAACGTCGGATATATTCGCTAAATTTTTCCAAAATTACGTGAGCGAAATATGAATCTGCAAAAAAAATTTTCAATACTGCGATTCGAAGGACCGATTGCGATCTATGTGTCGCCGTGGGACGAATTATTGAATGTCACCGACAAGCTTCGCGAACTATCGCGTGCAAATGTTTCGGATAACCGCATCGACTTCTCCATTATTCGATAAGGCGAGCTTTAAGAGAGAAGGAGCCGTCTCGCTCCCGCGACGTTACACTCCTTTCCGCGCCGTGATTACTCTAATGCACGACGCGGGAAAGAAATGGGAGAGAAAAAAGGGAAACGAGAGAAGTTTCGGTCCCGCGCGCGCGTTCGAGAGAGAGACGAGAGGAAAGTTATCGTACCCGACGGGTTTTCGAAGTTGGTTGCCCAGTTGCGCTAATCGAGCCAGCCATTTCTGGGCCGGGAGAAGCGGAGAGGAGCGAGTCGCCGCGCTGACGCAGAGAGATGCGTCATCTTCGGGATCTCCCCCGGCGGTGCACCCGCCTGAATTACCATGCTGAAATTTAATTGGCGCCGTGCGCGCGCGCGTACGCGTACTTCGGGGGAGGGGAACGAAATTAAGAAATTTTATTCGATTTGCCGCCGTTCTCGGCGACGAAGTCAAGTTCAATTGAATATCGTTGCGAACGCGCCGGAGAATTTTTCTAGGGTTTTACGAATTTTATTGCACTTACCATAGATTTGCGAGAGAGCAACAAGCTTTTAACGATCGATTCCTTGGCCAAGTTGAAATCGATCGTTCTTCCCCAAGGAACCGCAAATATAAAAAAATTTTTTTGTACAAACGAGGATTCTTTCGCGCGTGAAGAGAGCAAGCGGATGATATTCTATACCTTTTAATTTGCCTCCCAACGTGTACGTCTTTCGGTAGGGCAGCTGCGGCCCTGATCGAACGTGCCGACGTGGGTTGCCGCCGACGAAAACTTGATAACCTAGATTTTGGCGGTCTCCGGGCAAGAGTTAGCACACGCGGAGACTCATTACGTAACTTTTGCGATCGATCGTTCTACCGCGCGCGCGGAACGCCTGCACGCTCTTCCGGTATGCATGCATGCACGAATGACGCGTGTGTGCGTGCACGCGCGTACGCCAATGTATATGCATGCACACATTCGCGCGCACAAAACACACACACACACAAACACAAAACACACATACACGCGTATACGTGTCGTGACGACGAACTGGATCGTGTATCGTGCCGCTCGCTACCGGCGACGTTGTAAGGACGATAAAAGCGTGCGTGCCCGGAGTGAAAACATGCGAAGACGCGCTTTATAAAGTTCCGGCGCGACGCCACCATTCTGCCTTCCCCCCTCCCCCAACCCTTCCCCCCGGCCCCATCGCGAAATGAGACATTCGCGAACATCGTTTCCCAAACGCCACCCTATACACGCGCTTTGCCCGCGCCCGTTTTTCCGCGCGTCGACGGCAACCTCTCCCGAGCATTTTGCCCGGAATCTAGGTAAACGCGCGTTCCTCTTTTATACAGGATGATTCTCCTTTCTCTCTCTCTCTCTCTCTCTTTTTCTCGCAAATACTTCTCGAAGCAGCAGACACGGCCGATTGACATCGAGGATTAACTTGAGATTAAATGGGCGCCATTGCCACGAAAGATCTCCGACCGAAGACTGCCGTTCGTCGAGGATCCATACAAAGATGTTGGAGAAAAATATCTCTTTTGTGCGGAACATTTCTTTTGTGCTGGATATTAATACTTCGCGGTTCAGCAGCCCAGTCAAGATTGTTGAAAATATACGACGAGACGGAATCCTCTTTGGAAAAAATAATTTTTCGAAAAAACGAACGAAAGCGACTATGCGAAATCGTCGACGTCCCACGATCAGTTTGCCGAAGATATAAAAGCGAGAGGCGATGAAAGGCGCGATTGATGCAATCGTTGCGTTATCGTCGCATCTTCTGGACGCGTGTCATTCGAGTTACGTATCGTTTCGCCTGAATCGCAACAAAACGACTTTCCGTCTATCTATCTGGCACATCTTATTCGCTAACAGCCACGTGTACGTGTGTGTGTGTGTGTATGTGTGTGAACATGTACCTCCTCCTCCGTGTGCGGGGCCCTAATTGAAGGTTTGCTTCCACGCGGATATCGTGGTCATTTACAATTTAAATGGCATCTCCTTTATTCATCGACCGTCAGGCCTCGTGATTTCCCGGGCAGTTATCCGATTCCTCGAGAGGCGCCCCCGATCGACCGCGGGGTCGACGAAAAAAACGCAAGCGCGAAATAAAAAACCTCCCCATGGCATTTCGGGGCTGGGAGGGCGGGAGGGTGGACGCCGGGCACCGGAAATTCTCGAGTACCGCGATTGTTCGGTCTCGCACCCCGGCACCGAAATCGAGTGCGCCCCCTCCGGTTCGAATACTCGATAATCTCGATCAACTTTCGAGCACGCGCGACTGCGCCCGATGCGTTTTTAATCCCTTAACGCGCGCTTCCCTACCCCCTTCTCCCCCCCCAGCATGGGGGAATTAAAATTGTTAAAAAATGGTTTCTACCTCACCGCAATATGGCGGACAGCTAGCGGCAGCTACTTCAACTCGGCCCGCGGGTTTCCGTTTCGTAAGATTCGAATAGCTGAAGCTGTCCAATAGCCGAACAATTTCGAGTATCGGAAAGACTATACGCTTGCGCCGGTCTGTCAAGGATGCTCGAACTCGGCGCCATTGAAGGGAAAACTCGGATCCGACGCGACTCGCGCTTTGTCGGTTACACGCGTTCGTAAAAAATGCAAAATAACGAAACACGATGGATGCAAAAAAAAAAAACTGGAGATACGCGGAAGCGATAGCGAGAGTGGAAAAGAGGAACGTCGAGATAGAGACGTGAAGGACGAGGACAAAGACACGAGGAAGCGAAAGAGACAGGGGGGGAGGGGAGCAAGTGCTCTTGGACGTGAGTTGGAAGGATGGATATTCTTTATGAAAGGATTTGAGGGACGAGCAGAGGGATGGCTCCCCGGCTTGTCCTCAAACCATGAAAAAGCCTCAAGTCCGAAAGTTAAAGCCTGAGTTCGCGAAAATGAAGATCCGACCAAGTGGCCTTGTCGCGAGGGATTTCCGCGTTTTTGTCGCAATGCCTCTCTACTACTTCAACACGATTCAATAAATTGCAAGCGAGTGTAACAGCGATTATTTGCGTATCATAAAATTTAATATCTAAAGCGCTCCATATAATCTTCTTACGTATTTTTGCATCCTAACATTTCTCATCTTATTTCATTTTATATTGCGAAATAATAAAATATACGAATTAAAAATATGTCTGTAATTCATTTGTCACATTAATTACCTTATTTGAATTTTTTTAAATCCCTGGCTCCTCAAATACTTGCGTACAATTGCGAATCTAAGATGTAAAACAAAAATCATTCACGGCGGCTCGGAAATTACTCGTAAATTGACCTGATAAATTCAGATTTGTACCGACAGAACGGACGGAAGTTAAGTTCTCGGCAATTTTTTGCCCACGCCTTTCCACGATCTTTACGACGTCCCGCGGATGGAATCCTCGCCACCCCGTCGCGGCTACGAAAATTGGATTTACTCGAGGATCGATAAACAGTCTCATAAATCTGTCCATTATCGTCCCGTAAAGTTCCCCATGCGAACCGCGGGATCTGTCATGCACGCAGACTGTGCATGTCTATCTGCGAGTCGCTATACACGGTGTTTCGAAACCGTCGATCTTAACTTTAACGATAGTTTCGTTGGTTAACTTGTATTTCGATCTCGCGAAATTAAAAATTTTCATCCAACTTTTATATAAAATCCTACTTCTTTTCTTTTCAAGAAAACTTTGTTTTTTATTCATAGATTAATTACAAAGAAATATTATATTGGAAATTCAAAAATATTGCGGTAAATAAATTATCTCGGTTTTTTCTTCGAAAAAAGAAATAGTTTGAAATCTAAGATTTTCATTTAAATCAAAGATGGTAACACCTTGCGAACACCCTGTATACAACTCCTTTCGTGAGGGAGAGGAGCATCATGCACCAAGGAATTGCTCCAGAAAAGGCTGGAAGGATCGAGAACTCGAGACGGAATTAGCGTGGCATCTCGAGATGCTGAGGAGATTCTCGACACCGTCTATATGCTTCCTTCGCTTCATGTCGACGGTATGAAAAGTTCTCTTCGGCTTTAACCCCTTGGACCTCTACGTTTGACGCGGTAAAGGGTACTAGCGGTATTACCAACATTTCATATAAAAGTGTCAAATTTGATGATTTTTTACATATGAAACGTTATCATTCACTTTATTGTAAATTTAGCAAACATCACTTATTTTATAAAATATATATTTTTTAGCACTAGAACCGCCGATGATGTCGTTTTGATTCCGCTAATCATTTTCATTGTTTTATGTATTTTTTATATTATACAATACATAATATTGAAAATATATGAATATAATTCTAATGTTCAAATAATATCAAAATAGCTCTTCATTAAAATTGAAAACAAGGATAGGAAATTATCATATTAATACTTTCGACAGTTCTAGAGGGATACCATCGGTTTTCAAGTGTTAAATCTAATCTAATTTTTGTTTCGAAAATTTTAAGTTTATCATAATTATTGTTAATATTTATACATTTAATATTTATGCTTTCAATATTTATGCATTAAAATTGCTTTTATATAATTGACTTTCTATAGAAGTCTAATATTTTTGAAATTGTTGAAACGACTGTTATTGTCAAATAAGTCTTACGGGAAATAAAGACACATTTATAATGATATTTAATTAGCGAGATTCTTTATCGAGGCTTTTCTGTAGCAATATGCTGAATGAATACATTTAGAAGATAAAAGTTGAAAGCCTGAAAGTTTGGAAGTTACGATAAGACAGTATTCTGCCGCGTAGAATTAACTGAGCAAGTTGCAAATCGTAACTTAAAAAGTAATTAAATTGAAGTAGTACAAACGAACTGAAGAATAACTGTAACTGCAATATAATCCAAATGCGAAAAATATACTTTCAACTGGTCGATTCTCTTTTTCCTGTCTTTTCAATTCAAACGATGCCTTTATTGTATTTGCAATTCATTTATTGCTCGAGTGTTTCAATTAGAGCTGAATTGGCACCATTATCGTGCCGTTCAAATTCGCCGACTGTCGGTCAACTGTTCGTGTTTTTTCTTCCGCATTCAATAAAAAGTTATTTGAATGTAATATTACACAAATCGTATTATTAACATTAATGCATTTCAATCCTGATGAGAGTCGGCGGAATTTCGTGTGAAAGCGACGAAATATAACGCGATATGCCGATAACGCGCAGTAATCTTAGACCCGTTTTATTTGCAAATGAAAGAGAATCTACGAGGCATTTCTACGAGGCACATTGTATCCGCGCGAAGAAAGAACGGCAAATATTTGCTGTTAAATGATAATACAAAGATTTCGCAGTGGAACTTTGAGAATCGCTGAAAAATCTTACCAGGAAGTCGATGAAGTGACGACGCGCGAACGTCTTCATAACGGAAGCGGAGGCTGAGGGGACGCCGGTTGGCGAGGATGGCTGACGGGGGATGTACAGAGAAAATCTCGGCGGAAATCCTTCTCGTCTAAGCCGAGACCGGCTCCAGAATCCAGAATTCTCAATTCCGCGGAGTGTGCTGAAAGAAGCATGAGTCGAACGTTAATTTGGTGTCTGCGCCCTTGCCGACGCATCGGCCCTTTCCTCTCCCCCTTTCTTTCTTTCGTCTCCTTTGTCTCCTCCTTTCTCCTTCATTCACCATCCATTCTCTCTCTCTCTCTCTCTCTCTCTCTCTTTCGTTCACTCGCTCTCGTTCTCACCGACTTTCTCAGTCGCGACGTGGACCAAGTGCATTAAAATAAATTAATTTTCATGAGATTTTCCCGTAGCGAATGGCCGTTACGGGGCTTAAAATAATAATTCAACGAGCCGCGTGGACGGAATTTGCATTTTGACGGCGTGGCACGCTTCTACGCGATGCCGTCGAGAGCTAACTCGCTCGATGAAGGGATGAAATCAGTGGCGGATAACCCGGTCTAAGAACTTACAATGTAAAAGAGTCTCATACAATACGTTATATAAGTTGACCCAAATGGTTATTACATTAATGTAAAAGAGTCTCGCACAATATGTTATATAAGTTGACCCAGATGTGGTTATTACATCAATATATTGCAGAAACAGATTTTTTAAATCGATTATGCTTAAGAATCGAACCGATTCCTAAACAAAATCTAATTGTACTAATTTCTTTTAGCATAGATTTCTCAAATTAGAAATTTCTCGAGAATAAAATTAAAAGAAGGCATTTTAACTCGTTCCATACAAACGGGAGTATTTCGAGATCGATTTCTATCCATTAAAATTTTTCGTAACTTTGAAAGGTTCCTCATTCCTTATATTTTATCTTTTTCTAAAATAAAGTACAAACATTTATTCTACTTGAAAGTATATATTCATCAATTTTTATCGATTTTTTGTATTACTTTAAATATATGAAACAGTGGCCAGACTCAAAATATCCCCATTTGTATGAATAAGATGCCGTTTTTCACATAGTATTGTGAGGGTTAAATCGTTAAAACAATTATTAAAGCAGCAATGTTACTTTCGAAAAAAAAACCTCCAAATTTATATGAAATTATAAAATTTATCCTTTCGTAGAAATTTGATTTGCCTTCTTGGTTTTCCTACGAAATGACACAAAATATATTAGGGCCTCAGAAAGCTTTCATCCGCCACTGAATGTGTACAGACGCGAGAAAGAGAGAAAAAGAGAGAACGGTAACAGAAAGGCGAGAAGATCGTGGTTTGAGAAAATCGGGAAGGAAAGAGAAGAGAAGGGAAGGAAGACGCAACGAGATTCTGGCAAACGCATTTGTTTTCGCTACGCGGTTACATCGTGACGATGGAAGTGATAGGCATTCCGCGGATGTCACTGTATAACAATGGTGTATGTGCATGCAGCCGCACGTACATGAGTTGTCAAATTGTGTGGGTAGCAGTGGAATACAGATAATACGTAGCGCAATGTTGTATCGGGTCCTTTTTGTTGTAAAGATACATGACGAAAATGGATTTGCACAGATACGGTTTGCGAAAATGCAGCCCTTTGTTGTTGAGTACTTATCAAAAGGGAGTCGCTAAATGCAAATGATATGTTAACCGGAGTTGCAACAGAGAGTTGCTCTTCATATATATCAGTTACATTTTCTTTTCGTAAAATAAAATATGTAAAATATGTAAAAATTATTAGAGTGAGCATTCCTTTTTATGAAAATGATACACCAGACAAAAACGTTAAAAGACAGTCGAATTTTAATACATTATATAATAAGAATGATGTATCGCACAATTTATCGGTACGTAATATAAATGTAATTGTTGAAAATCACAATTAATTACGCAACAAAACAATCTTTGCAATTCTTTGGAGATTCTCTTATCTTGGATCTAATGTAAAGCTACGCTCGCAATGGAAAATAAACTTCGCGAACTTGCAAAAGATATTTCCGACGTTCTTTATAAACGGCGGAATCGGTTTTCGTAGCGCAACCGAAGGATGCCAGCCATACGTACCTATTCTTCCTCAGAGACGACAGTTATCGGACAGAAAACAAAGGAAGCGTAACGATGAATAAAAAGAAATCTTTATCCGTCTCCAATCCCTCGATACTCGGCAGAAGCAATTATACGCAGCTGGCGCGGCTGCGACGTCGTATCGATCGAGCTCGATTCGGACGCGATCCTATGAATGTCGAATAAAATCGACCGGAGAATAGCGACGGGGTCACCGATATCTCAATATACCAGATAGCGTCGATACTTTTCTCTCGTTATTTCGACATTAATACTCGCTTCTCGATACCGCGAATAAGATAACTGCGTATTTTTTTAATTGCACGTCAATATTCAGAACGAAGAAATTCGTCGATTTATTTTTGGATGTTCAAGAGATATTCTCGTCAAATCGCGATAGATTTAAGCTAGATAGATTTATATCGATAGAAAATTATAATAATTGTAATAATCCGCATTTCTCTTAAGACGCTCGTCGCACGTTACGGAGTGCAATAAGCAGTATTGCCCACGGAATACGGAGGCGCATTCGAGGCAGCTGCACGAGGAGAATCAGCGTCGGGATCAACGGGCGCCCAGAGAATCTCGCGTTCTCCCCACGATTCGACACGCTCGTTTTCCTCCACGGGCACGACCCAGTTCTCCAAAGGAGTCACGGCTAGTTACCATCTACGGATCTCTACGCGCTGCGCCGTGCGCCCATATGAAAGTTTCCCCTCCGCGTAATCGCGAAGAACGCGATCCGCGTTCGTGTTTTGCGCTCGGCATCGCGATGCATCGTGCATATGCAAGTGCACGAGGGGCAGGGGAGAAGAGGAAGGGAGGAAACGATCGAGGCGGTATGCTTCCAAGGCACCCCCCCGAGAATCAACAACGGCGCCGACATTCGAGGCTGGAAGTTTCGCAATTTGTCCTCGGCGTAGCGCGGAAACTCAAAATGCCCGAGTGGAGCAATCAGCATTCGCTATCCTGGGAGCAAGACGTTCATTTTTTTTCTTCCTTTGTCCCGGACACGACGGACGCGACGCGGAGAAAACCCGACTGAATTTATCCCGGCCGCTGGCCTCGGCCGACCGTGTCTCGTAAGCGAAGCTCCGCTAGCCGACCAGTAATTTGTACTGCTCGATACTTTCGTATGCAAATCGTGGGACAGTAAGGCAGCGTTTTTGCTCGCTACGCTCACGACAAAGTTCGCGAGCGAGTTGCGGTGCGTTCCGCGATTGCTGTTCTATTTCTTCTTGAATTGCAGCACCGTTATTTACAAAGGCCCTCTTGATCGCATTACCGCACTGGGAAAAAAGTCTAGTTGCATTAATTGGAAAACTGGTAGATTCAACTAGTATGTTTGTTCAAAAACGGAATTAGAAATTCTTGTAGGAATTACTAGATAAATTTGATTAATTCTTTCCCGTTAAATATACCAGAATTTCTTGGTGATCAAGCTAACCATTATAATTAGTTCTTCTAATGCTTAGAATTTCACTGTGGAAGACAAGATTTGGTGTTACTTATTTTTCAATAATATTTTAACTGTCATTGTTACATCTTGGCATTTAAATATAATTTGCAAGAATTATTAGGTGATTCCTGAATTAATTTGTACAAAACAAAAACTTTACTGTCAAAATACATCTCTTATTTCTTCGAACACAATTTGAAAGATTCGTAAGGAACCATCTTATTAAAGTATCGGTGAAAGCTTTCATAATGTTGAATCTTTTATTCTATTCTATGTAGGTTTTTTATTTATGAACAAAAAGATTTTGCTGAAAAATCGAAAATTTTAACTGGATATAGATCAGAAAAGTAATTTTGTTGCACTAGCAAAAATAATTATGTAAAAATAATTATGTAAAACGCTCAAACCAGATGCTAGAATATCGACATTTTTTGCAGCATTGTTCATTATTTTTAAGATTTCAACAAAATTATTTTCAGATCTGTATCCAGCAAAATTTTAGATCCCTCAAAATCGGTTTTTTCGTGTGAAAATAGCGTTCATCTTAGAAATGCTGCATATTGCTCGAAGGAAACGTCTAAATATAACTAAAAATTTTATAGATTTAACTGGAAAATACCAAATCTTTATAATTAAGTCTATCAAACGTTCTAGTTATAAAATATCGAGTCTTATGATAATCAAAAATTCTGCTTTCACTAAAATGCGTTCTATCATAGACGTCTTGTTAATATAATCAAACTATTTTTCTATTAATATGTAATATATTACAGACATTAGAATAATAAAACGGGAGACAAGAAAGAAGTGAGTAATACAGTAATATAAAAAAATAGATAAAGAGAAAAGAGAACTGTACGACTGTGTGCGCGTTCTCGACAATGTAAAAATGTATTATGTTACGCTTTGCTGCACGGAACTTATCCAAATTGAAAAGCGTGCAATAGTATCATTGCGTTTTATCGGATCTTCAAGGTTATCTGAAGCTCTGAGGCTCCTGGAATGCAATCGTTGGAAATGTGGTAAGCCCTTAAGATCTACAACAACTTCCGAGCTTTTAAATCTTCGAAACTTTTAGTATTTTCAAGATCTCCGCAACTTTCCGGGATATTCAAGACCGTATGGCTGCGAGGTATTTGAACAATTCTACAGTGACGTGAATTCTTATCATAACTTTAAAAGTGTTGACACTTATCACGTTATGCAATAACGATTTAAATCGATCAAAAAGTTATCGTCTTTTCTATTAAATAAACATTCCAATAGCAAGTGTTATACAAATTATTCAACAAACATCAATTATTTTAAGTTATTATTTGCATTTCATACACGCGCTGAAGTATCTAAAAATTTAGCTAGATGCAAATTTGAAAATAATTTTATTGGACCACTAAAATAATTATGTAGGAAACTCAAGCATGATGAGCCACATTACAAAAAATTTTGACATTCTAGCAACTAGTTCGAACATCCTGTATAATTATTTTGATAGTTCATTAAAATTCTTTTCAGATATCTATATCTAGAGTTAAATTTCTAAATACTTCAGCAAAATTGTTCTTTCTCTGTATTGTTCTTTAAATAAAGAACATTCAAAAATGCGTCTGCCTTTAACAGCGGAAAGGAATGGGATAAGATATTACAATACGCCCCGGTCATGCCTCGACGTCGCGAAATCGATCGAGTAGCCAGTTTCCGAGAGCGCGTCTGGTCCAAATATTTGCGGGAGCCGTTCGTGCGATAGGAACCCATTGCACTTCCGGCGAAGCGTGTAAAGCGAGACGCTACGAGGGGAAGCCAAGCACGGCGCGCAGCCATCTAAGATTTTCGACGCTAAAAGGTTACATCGCAACACACACCGCCCTGATCGACGCTGTATGCCTTATGGATTAATCCGGGGTCACCGTTTGACTTTTGGCAATATTTAGACACGGTGGCAGTTTAATGGATCCGCGAGAAACGTGTTTGTCCATATGCAGCGGGATATGATCGATTCGCTATGCAGTTTCGACGTCAGTTTGTCTAAATGCAAATGTCATTTGACGCTTTAAATATATTTATCCATTCCAAATAGAAATATCTAAATATACTGAAGTATAACTGAAGTGTCACTACACAAGTACAATTAAATAACTTTTCTGAAGAGAAAGATTTCCTGTTTTATTCCTTGTTTCTAAACTTCTCTTCAAATTTTATATATATATATATATATATATATATATATATTAAAAGTAAAAAATTGCAGCGCATATATTTTTTTAAATATAAATATTCCGTGAATGATGTAAAGACGTGAAATGGTGTGAAATAATATTCGTAAGTTTTCTCACTGCCACGCTTCTCCTGTAAGAAGTAGAATATATGCGGCAGATTTCTCTGACGTAGAAATTGTATTAATATGATACTCTGCCATATTTCAATGTTGCAACATTTTTTTCTCTGTTTCTCGATTTATTGTATTATGAACAGATATTCGCGCGCGGATGTAATCTTTTTTTCTATCAGAACACGAATCTTTCATTTGGATTTCGACAAACGCAAAGAATGATTGATTACTTTTCGATACTTTTGAAGTCGGACACCAAAATGTTATTGATCGTGATTCGATCACACACAGTGAGTCTTATGTGGCTATATGAGGAGTCTCCCATTTCCGGTAATGTAATATAAGTTTTATTTTAAAGATTCATGCATGTAAAATTGAAATAATTATTTTCAAGAAAAAATATTTCTTATTTCAAATACTTCTCAGATTTTCTATCAACTTTATATTATTACAATTGTGCTGCGCGCGCGCGTATGTTTGAGAGCGTGTGTAGGAATAAAGAAAAATTATTTGTAAACAAGTTGTTTCTAAAGAAACTAATTAAAAGAATTGACCAAACTAATTTAAAATAATGCCTCGGCCTTTCGAGAGATTAATAAAAGAATTAGACAATAATTATGACAATAATATGCTTTTAATATAATTATTGCATGCTGTTCCGAGCTTAATGCTTTACTGCGAATACGAGTTCCTTATAACGGGTTTTTCAATGAATAACAAACCCAACTAACAAGCTCAAACGGATTTAGATGCTTTCATTTATATAGATTTCGCTGTATATCGGAAGCTTTATGATGCGTATCAGCCAATCCTTCCGCCTCGGCATCTTTCGAAATGTTTATCGTGAAGTTATTCCGAGAATGGAACAAACGAACCAACGTAAGCAAACTTTGCAGCGAAACGGCAGCTGATGCTGACTTTAGCTGTTGCTGTTAACCTTCCGCGGATTAATCCGGCGATGCTGTCTGTGCGGCTGAAACATTGTAGGAAGAGAGCTTCCTCGACAAATATGTCTCGGTGCAGCTTTAGATTAAAATGACTGGTTTTTATATGAAATTTAAGAAACAACGAGAAACCCTCGTTCTTGATAAATTTTATGAGATTCATTGGTTTTCGAATATTACAAAATATAAGTCTACATTTTTCAACTTTGATTGTGAAATCAGTGAAAATTTCGCGAGAAATAAAAATGTGAGAAAGTATTTGGTCACCTTACGTCAGAAGAAGAATAAAAAAATTATCTCGCGCCATAAATATCCATCGGACACGAAATTCATTGGATTTTATTATATTTTCACGTAACACGAGTCGTTTTTTATATTCGACAGCGAACGTTGCGCGAAGCAACAATGGCGTTTGATAATTTTTCCGTAACTCTATAGTAGTTCAAAGTGGAAAGTTCATTTTTCTCACAGTTCCCTCTTTGTGGACAATTTATTTGCGTACTATTCGAATTCCCTCGCACAAGTTTTTTTTTATTTAAACATTTGTACCGTTTAACTTTTGTAACATGCTCGACTCTGTTTATACCTATCGAGGGAGAAATTAATTATTGTTAAATATTCATAACGACAGAATATCCAATGCAATAATTAATTTAAACATAAATAATTATCAGTTATTAATTGCATTAATTCCACCAAATTACCTTCGAATACTCTTCATAAGCCGTCGGTTTCGTCATCGAAAAATCATCGTAATTTCCGATTCTGTTCGGGAGTCTACCATCATCTCGCTTTTCAGGGGTCAAATGATAATTTTCTGTGATCAAACGATAATTTAAAATTACTTTATCCCCTTCGTCTTCTACTCCACATTGATTTTGATTTCGCTCGCGAAGGGGGAAAGACGTATTTATAGGAGAATAGGTGAAATATGCAGAGCAGACCGGATGTTTTTGGTCGGAACAGCAGCTACTACATTCTTATGCGGCTCACAGGCAGGGATTTGTATACACTCGACTCCAAGTACCGAACATATGGCCCTTTATCTGGAAACTATACATCGTCCTTTGGAGTATGCGGTATGCACAGCTTAAAGAGAATACTTCGAAATAATTTCGCATAGAACGACGTTTTACAACGTTACCGTCGTTTACGTTATTCACACTACACGCTACCGGTTTCGATATTCCGCGCGCAGTTATAAAACGCCGCGTATTCATTCTTTTGTCGCTATTGTTATCGCCCTTTGAAAGCGCCGGTAGAGCTAGTTTTTTACGAAAAAGAAAAAAAAACGTAACAACGCGCGATGCAAAAGCTCTCTAAAGAAGACGTTCTTTTTTTTTTTTCACGACGCTGCATGTTAATGTGTTTTCCCGTTTCGCAATACCTCATTTTATTTCATCGCGCAGGAAACGCTATCGTTTCCACTTATATCACGCTAAATCTGTAAACGAAATTTACATAGCTAAATACATAAGAATCTATTACGCTTCTAATCTCAAACGGGGCAACATTCAAACGTCAACGTCAAACATGGCAGAAACACGTCTTATCCATTAACGGTTATAAATGCTGGAACCAGCGTTGTTTCCGGCGCTTACCGCGCTCATATTCTAATGCTAGATTAAGTCAACGTGTATCACGAACGACGTACTGTAATGTCCGGGCGATATACATAATATGTAGATGCCAGTTCAGCGCGCGCCCGCGCGCCGAACGGACACGATATACACACCTGAGAATGTACGTAGCTTACATTTTAGCCGGCGCGTAAGCCTTATGTTTGCATCTAAATGTAAACTTAGTTTGCATAATCTCATCCAGCGGCGGTACACGTGTTCGTACTTTTAATTTTGCAAATACCGTCCGCGGCTTACACGCCTCCTCCGACCGCGGTAGAACTCGGCCGACACCGTAATAAACACTTCCCCCGGCGCGGTATCCTTTCCCCGCGCGCATAAATATTTCAATTGAATTTCGTTTTAATTAAGTCGAAAATTGCGCGGCGGAAAAACTCCGCGTACGTGACGAGAAACTTATCTCCGCAACGTAATACTCGCGTATCCAGCAGATCGGTCCATCACTCGAAGCAGGCTAGACAATGGCGGACGAATATTCTAACGAGCTCTGGTATCAATATTGATTTTCAAGTCAAGATATGATACTTGGTGCAAATATATTTTACAAAGATATATTGGACGTCGATATGTCCCAATTTATTATCATAATTCTAATATGTGCACTCGGAGAAAAAAAGTCGTACCGGCAACTAGAAATTTAAGGACAAGTAGCGCTTATGTATTATAAAATTGTGTGTTTTGTGTATATAATAAGAATACAATACAATAAGTTATATGAGCCAAGAAAATACAGTAATACCAATATAATCGTTGATGCTAATTAATAGATACACTGGAAAAAAGATCTGGTTGCTTTATTTGAAAAATCTGATTGATTTAAAAAATATATCTGTTAGAAAACGGATGAATCAGAATTTTTGTAAGAAAGACTAGATAAGAATAATTAATTCTTTCCTATTAAATGAATATAGTTTCTTAATGATCGTTCATCTATTGGTGTCGCATACTGTTTGCGAGAAACATCAAGTACAATATAGAATAACAGAATAATTAGAAGTTTTGTTTGAAAGATCCTATTAAAAAATACTAAAAACAATTAAATCCTTGTAATTGAGTCTATCAAAAGTTTTAGCTATAAAGTATCGAATCTAATCGAACGATAACCAGAAATTCTGTTTCGTCTCATCAAAATGCACTCTATACATCTCGTTGATATAATCAGACCATTTTTCTCAGTATATACACGGAAAAAAGATAAGTTGCAGTAGCAAGAATCTACGTAAAAACTAAATTTTAGGTTCATTATATGAATACATTTTGGCACATATAACTTTTTCAGAAATTATAAGGTTCCTGAATTAATTTTTGTACAAAACTGAGACATTTCTCATTTATTTTCGTCTTCGAATCCAACGACTCGCATTCAAAAAACTATTTTATTAAAATATTGATGAAAAATCTCATAAAGGCTGCGCCTTTTTTTCTATCCTATATACGCAGTATTTTATTTACAAGAAATAAAACCTCCAATAGACCTCCGTCTAACGCATATTGCTCGTATTATGCTTCATTAAAAAAAATATTTGTTTAAAGTGGACGAATGTAATTGTCATACCTTAGTTGTATGAAGTCTATATAATTGTGTGATTATAGTTAAGTTGCTAATTCACTATCGATTAATAGTTCACATATATCGTCATGACTATATTTTTATAGTGTTCAGTACTACTTTCGTTCTTATTACTTTGTAAAGCTTGCAGGTACTTAAACTTCGTTGTTGTTAAAAATATTGCCAGAACTATTTCATTTTCTCTAAAAATGTGATTAACAATTGATTATTGATTGATAATTAACAATTGATTAACAAATTATCCTTTATTTGCAACTTTAAAAAAATAAAAATATTAAAAACAAAGAGAGCCTTGGGAGTAACTTTGCGTATCGGATAATGTGATAGCTGATATAACAAACTGTTTAGAACTAAAAAATTGTTGTTGTCAAAAATGTAACAACAAAAAAGAGCTACGGACAGGAATTGATAGATGGAAATACTTCTTATAATCGCGAATGGATATATGGAAATATATAATGGATATAGAATCACGAACACATTCATCGTTTGGTCCTTAGGCAAATTCTTTCTAAAAATTCTCTTTAGGATCGATAAAGGATCAATCTTGAGTTTCTTATTTGGCTTCTCTTTTTCGCTGTTAATATAAAACTTCGCATTTGAGCATCGACATCTGGTATGGCGACGGTATTCTGGTATCGAAACCGATGTACCTATATAAGTCTTACAGAAAGTTGGCAGGCTCCATCGCGATTCCGGTCGTTGTAATTTCCCATCTATTATTTGTTTGTCTTTCTTCTTGCTTTCGAATCTTTTATCTTGAAGGCAATCGCGCTGAAATCGTGCCATGAAAAAGCAGCACTATGTTTAGATTATGTCTGATTTTTAAGCAATTTTAAGACAGTTTTCTCGAATTCTTCTCTCTCTTTATCCACCTAGCAAGAATAATATTTCACTAAAAAATATATTAAGCTTTTAATCCTGTTTACGTGTTTCCTTAGATTGAGCGTCTCTGAAAAATTTTTTTATTTTTTTTTTTAAACGCGTTCAATTTTTCCAATACTTTTGTGATTACAGTTATCTTTTACAATATTTCCTCCAAAGCTGAGAGCTTTTTAATAATGCCAACCCGTATTTTAAATGACACTCCACATTAATCACTTTAATTCAAGCGGAGGATAAAATCCACCATTCACTACTCGATAATGTTTCGTGTGATGTAAAATCCGCATCATTAACACTCAAGCGCGCTTCAATTAGCCCGCTATAAATTACCGCCGGTGGGATAAAGGATGAGGACATTAACAACGTTTTTCGACGGATGCGGTCGACGTATTTCTTCCGGTTAGCGACCGTAACCGGGCTACCGTTCCTGCAACGTCCTGTATAGGCAGGATGGTAACCGAGTGCAACGTACCCAAAATTTTAGAAACGATAAATTTCACACGAGATAAATTATGTGCGCGCAGAGAGTGGGGGTCTACAATTCCCAACAATTTTAAATAAATTCTTCGATGAATATAAATTTTGCTGTAGTATCTAAAACATTCAACTAGATACAGATCTCAAAATAATTGTAGAACGCTTGAGCGTTGATGACAACGTTGCAAAAAGTTTGAACAAGCAAGCAGTTTGAATGTCCTACTTAATTATTTTAATGTCCAAACAAAATTATTTCATCAGATCTATATTTAGCTAAATTCTTAGATACACTGTTAAAAATGTTATGAAGTTTAATGTACTTTTAAGTTACACAATTTGAATTTAATTTCATGACATTACATTAAATTTAATGTATTTGTAACTGAAAAGTATATTTGTGTACATGTACATGAAATTTAATATATATTTCATAAAACTTTATGAAATGTGATGTATAAAATTTTATGAAATTTCATGTACACTTTCATTACATTTAAATAATTATTGTGTGTAACTTAGTTTTCAGTTAAATCATTCATTACTTTTAATTTCGTTATAAACGACTACGAGCTTTATTTACATATAAAGGAAACATTGTATCTCAGCAAAATCGCTCTTTCCGTATACAATAGCACTTTTCTATCATTTCTTATTATTTATTTATTTTGTTTGAAATAACGCTATTTATTTTTTAGATGACGCGTTATTTTATTTTATTTTTTAATCTGAAATGCTGAGATCGCAATAGTCTACAAATCGAACATTTAAAAATTATTCAACAAATACTTTTCAATATTTGCTGAATGATAATAAGACGAAAATGTAGAAAAAGTGAGAAAGGAGTAATGCTACCACATTACGCCTCAGGCGACAGGATGCCTGGTCACAGCCCTGTATAGGCGTATACATACATCTAACTCCCTCGTCTTTCGAGCTTCACCATCTTTCTTTACCGGGAATAATACTCTCTCTTGGGAGAGTAGTCGATACGAGAACCAGGTGTTCGGCTTCGGAAAATCGATCACGACGCAGGGCATCGCGACGCGCCGCGCCGCGGAACTCAGAGGCGCACCGGTAAAATTTGGCCGTGCGTCAATCGGCTCCCGATTTAGACTTCGCTTGAAACGCCGGCTAAATCCATCTCAAATCGAAATGTTTTGATGGCGAACTGGTTGCGCATATAATGTTTTGCTTTTGATAAATCCATCTGGCCGTGACGGCTGCCGCGACGGATTTCGCGAGCGTGCCTGAAAATCATTGCCGAACGTTGTTTTATGCCGGGCTATTTCGCGCTTAACAGCCGGGTTGCGACCGTGTGATTTATCATCGAACATCGTTTCTCGGGATTTCCGCCTGTCGAAATTTCGTAATATCACTCAATTCAGCGGTTCTCTACACGGCAAGAGCGATTTTGCTGAAATATCTAAAAATTTAGCTAGATACAGACCTGCAAATAGTCATGTAAGAAACTAAGGAATAAACAATGCTGTAAAAAATTTTAATATTTTTAGCAATCAGTTTAAACGGTCTCTACATTTTTTTTTTTTTTTTTTTTGATAATTTAAGGCGATTATTTTCAAATCTGTATCTATCTAAATTTTTTAATACTTCAGCATAACCGTTTTTTCCGTGTAAGCTTTTTGACAAAATTGTAGGATTTACATATTCCAACAATCTATAATCTACAATAAAAAGAATAGTTCTGCTGAAAGATCTAAAATTTTAGCTGGATATAGAGATTAGAAAAATAATTTTGTTGAACTATTCAAATAATTATGAACGTTAATTGCTAAAATATCAAAATTTTTTGTAGCATTGCTCATTATTTTTAAGGTCGCAACAAAATTATTTTAATAGGTCAACAAAATTATTTAGATTTGTATCCAGCAAAGTTTTAGATCTCTCAGCAAATCATTCTTTCCGTGTATACATCGATTTTTTAGTCTACACGCTCAAGTTAAATCGTACACGATTACTTAGTTAATAAACTATTTTTTTTTATAATGAGCTAAATACAGAAAAAACGATTTTACTAAAGTATTAAAAAATTTAACTATATACAGATCTGAAAATAACTTTGTTAGACTGTCAAAATAATTAAGTAGAATACTCGAACAATATTGCAAACAATTTTGATATTCTATTATAGTAACTAATTTGAACGTTCTATATAATTATTTCGATCTAACAAAATTATTTGTATCTGTATCTAGCTAAATTTTTATTTATTTCAGCAAAATCGTTCTTTCCGTGAAGAAGAGACAACGTTATCCGATTGACGTAGTCAAAGCTCATAAATATTCTATAACCAGGTAAAGGCGGTGTAAATCTAGCTGTACGGTATTAATAATGAAAAAAATCTTATTACACCTTATTGTGACATCTAATTCAATTCTCCTTCACTGGCTGCCCGCCGCGATGAAGCACCGAAATGCAATAAGTCCGATCCTATTGGCCGAGCGAGATTCTCGCGGCGTGTAACATCGTTCCGCGGCTCCGCCGCGATCGTTCGCGAAAGTCATCGGATTAACCGGAAATTTCGCATAACGGCGGTATAACTATGCGAGGCCGCGGCGCGAAGATGGTTACTAGTAATTGCAGTTCGGAGTCGTTGAATGTGCGTATCGAGTCTGCGGCTAACCGCGCTGCATGGCATCGCTTTTCTCGCAGATAGCGATGGAAACTTCGACTCGCATAGCGGCGTCCCATAAGCCACGATCTGCCATGATATTAGACTACTTTTGTCGAGACAAACTTCGCAATGCAGTAAAAGAAAGGTCTCCGCGAGCAATTTGAAAAAAAAAAAAAATTAGTTTGACGATTTTCATTGTAAAAAAAAACTATGAAGACATTTATTTTTTTTAATAAGATTTTTTAAGAAGATAAATAAAGAAATTAGAGAAATAAAGCTGGGTCCACAAATATAATTTTATATGTTTATATATTTATGCTACTGTTACAATTATAGAAAAATTATTAATAACGCTTGTATAACGCTATTATAATAATTCACAATATTTTTCTATAATTGTAATAAATTGTAATAAATGTTGAACATATAAAATAATTTATGTGATCAGTTTTTCTGTCTGATAATACCGATAATAATTATCTAATAAAAAAAATAATATAATTTTATAATCTTATAATAAAAATAAATTACACACACACACAATATTATTAAGCCTCAAGATCCGTTTTTGATTGATTGGCCTTCTTCGTTTATAAAATTGTGGTATCCACATATTAGTCTTTTTGCGTTTATTACTATTGTATAATTGTAAAAAATTTTGCCATTGTAAAATTATATAATTGTATAATTGTAAAAAAAAATAAGCTAAAAGATAAATTTTTATAAATTATATGGACTTAATTCGTTTTGTGCTCCCCTATCCATTTATCAAACGTTAAGCGGATGTACAATCATTTTCTCTGCGCAAGCACGGTTATTCCCGTATTGCGGTGTAGCAACGTCTCTACATCATTCTCGGCGTTTCAATTACACACGGTTGTGCGTGTACGCGCACGCGGACGCACTCGCAGTTGCACGTGCGCGTGCATAAGCTGTCATGTCCAGAGAAACTGTTTATTCGATTCGCATCCGAATCGTCACTTGCACGGATTTTCATATCTTGCTTACTAAATAAACCGCCTGTTTCCACAATACCGCATGCTTCGCGCGCATTTATATCCGGACTGAGACTGACACAGCCAAGAAAGAAAATGTTACTTTTAATCAGGATATACGCTCGAGAGAAAAAAAAAGAGATAACAGTACCACAGAAAATATCGAGTCAAATCTTTGATAACTTAGTCAGTCGATTAATTCTTACCGAATATTACGATTTCTTCGTGAGATCTGACTTTTCCTTTTACCAGAAACGATAAGCAATGACGATATTTCCTCTTCTCTCGGAAACTTCGAATCAATGACGATGCATCACGCGAGATCGCGATAAAAAAAGCAGATGTTAGTTTCCGACCAAGAGCTCGTGTTTAAAAAACAAGTGGAAGCGGGTTTACGGGACGCGCGCAGCTCCAATTGCGGGACAAATATAACTTTCCAGCTGCAATAGGTTCGCCAGATTGCGTACACGTGAGAATCAGAAAGCTATTCCCGTACGGCGATGTATACATAAATAGAAAAGGGCGATGTTGCATCGCAAATGTACAAGCGATATGTGCAGCGCGCGCCAATAATGCCGGCAAGCGCGAGTGGTAATTTTGAAAATGCCTGTCGTATTAGTCGGAATTTCGAGCAAGTTATGTGTACACGTATGTATTAACATTGATTGCTCCGTTGATATTGCGTTCGTCGTATTCGGAACGATGCATTCTGCGCGTTTCCTCAGCGCGATAAAGAGCGAATCTTTTTAACAATAATTACAACAGCATTGTGGTGACGTCTCAAATTGCTGAATTTAATTGAAACATTTCGCTTGACGTGTAAATCAATCCAGTGACGTCGATTTTCTTGCACCAAATCAAGAAAACGTAGGGGAAACCGAGGCACAGATTTCGGCATTCGGCATTTATTAAACAATTAATTATTATGATTAAACTGTAATATCCATTTTGATAGAGAGAACCTTCCTTTACATTTTCATGTCAGAAACGTTTCTATATAGTTTCTTTATAATAAGTGAAATATGAACAGGCTGCATTATAACCAGCTTGCCCTTGATAGTTGCGTAAGTTGATACGTATCATGTAAGTTGCCCCCCGACAAACTCTATTATATTACACAACTCTATTATATATTAAATTAATAAAAGCGTAATAAGAATTAAAAGAAAATGAAAAAAAAAAACAGATCGCAGATATGTACTTCTTGATAAAGATTGTATCTTTTAATGTAATGATCAAATTTTATTATATCTTTTATTTGTAATGATCTTTTGACGAAATGCTATTAACCCTTAAATAAACCAGTAAATTTGTACTGTCGTCGTTTATTGACGTTACCGACAATTAAAGGGTTAAAGAAAAGCAAATGTAAACTATTTTAAATGTAGCTTCGGTATAGAAATATTAAATATAAAGCACTTTGTCAGAATTAAGTTGCAATTGAATGTTTACACGCTTCTCAGGTAACAATCAAGCTAAGCTCACCGAGCCATCTCTATACGTTGATTTCAATCATTTTATTATAACAAATTACTGTTATTACTCAAAATAATGTACAGTAACGGGAACTTTCCTTTTAATTTAATAATATATCACTTAGATTTAGTCTCTTTACTGTCTCAAAACAAACATTAATACGAAATTTTGAAACGTTCGAAAATTTATTTGCTTCCTCTTGAACCAGATTTTTTTCCTTTTTTATTGTAATACTTGTTTTATTTAAATAAAATTTTGGGAAAAGTATCTATGTTGTAAAGAAATATTTTACGGATCTTTAGAAAAATTTTTCATTGTTTCTTTCGCCATAAATACATAGACGGAACGCAATGCCAACTTGCCTCTTGCCAACGAATCTCCGGTCCGTTATCTCCCCTTTCTGTTATCGATATAAAATTTCAATAGATTGAAAATGATAAGCCGCACAATTCTTTTATCACTTTACTAAATTCATATGACGTTCGATTTGTTTTACCGGAGTAGCCGCAATTTACGGAAGGAAGCGGAGAGATAGTCGAAAATCGTGATTTAACGATACGATATATTTCAGTTGTTCGAAACTATCAGAAATATCGTCCGACGAAAAGATAAACTGCCGTACAAACGAGTGTCCGATCACATTGGCGCGAGAAGCGTTCGCGAACGATAGCGCTTGTCCTGTGCAAGACATACAAGCAAATACATATCCAATTAGCGGCGAAGAGCTGCGTCCGGGGAATAACGAGCTAGCGAAGGAAACCAAAAGTTTTCGGGGTCGCGGCTGCGGAGGGGGAGAACACGAGGGGACAGAGGCACAATGTGCCGTGTCGAAACGTTATTCCCGCGAGAGTCCCCCTGGGAGCTCGCAGACGATAAGGACACAGCCGAGTAGCGGATGGTTACGTGACATTTGAGGATTGACATTAAACCGGGAGGTGGCGGCCGTCGTACGCTGTCGCAGCTCTTACCGACATTTCGCTAATGCCACCGGGACTCGCCTTTAAGGGCGGTTTTTACGAGAAAATCCGGCGGTTTTAGAGTGGTCGTATTCTCTTTCCCTCCCTCGTCCGGGATACGTTCTCCGCGCGGCATAACCGGAGCGCTCGCGCTCGCGCCGTCCTCGAAAGACGCTGGGAACGACTCGGAGCTATTGCGTCGAGTCGCGCCGACGTGCACGGAGAACGCAGTTTGTCGGATAAGCGGCGTGATTGAGCGCGTCGCGAGATCAAAACTTCTGACCTAAGACCGGGCGATGCTGAATCTCTCCGCCGGGGTAGCACGGCTCGCGAAACATCCTCTCGCAATCTTGTGAAAAAACGCGCCCGGTTTTTAATTTCACTGATGAAGAAAGAAAATTATACACAGACGCGAATACTTGCCTCCGCTTATATCTTTTTCTTTTAATCTCGAACATCTCGCGTTTCTGGAAAAGACGTCTCCGAGAAGTGCGTCATCCTTGATTAAAAAATATTTAATTGAATCATGTAAGTTGCACGGGACGAGTCTTCATAATTAATTATTCACCGCAACTTATCGTGCGAATTAACGATATGACTTATAAATTAATATCCCTTATCATATTTTATGTTGATTTCTAATAACTAAATTGTCAGTGTAATATGAAAATAAGATTACAACCGGTAATACTGGATAGAATCTCGCAATTATCTACACTATATTCGGATGCATTTGTAAAATTATTTATAGCGACAAGTATCTATCTGAATATTACACTATTTACTACGATATTTTTAAATGCACCGTGTCTGGACTTCTTCTTCTCCCAGTAATTTATAAATTAATTAATTTATTTCTGTTATCCATATACAGAGATATTTGAATTGAGACACTTGAATGTTTAAAGAAAGCATTTTAGAAAAAAATGTTTCAAAAAAGCTGTACCGTCTAAAGGGATAAATAATGGTGAAAACAATTTTCAAAAAATCTATTATTTAAGCTTGCATCGAGGTCATCGTCATTTTTTAAAATAAAATTGTACAATTTCTTTTACATAATATTCCTCTAGTTAGTTTGCATATAAAAATATTAAAGTTATCGAAAAATGAATAGTTTACAAAGATATTTTATATTTCACGTCAAACTATGCCAGAATAAAGTGTAAAATATCTCGTAATCGATTTTCTGATAATTTTCTGATACTTTTATATGCAGAATAATTACAAAAATCATATTATGTAAAAAAAATCATACAATTCTATTAAAATAAAAAAATGATCTCTATGTGACTCTAAAAAAAGTCGATTTTTTTCGAAAATTAATTTTATTGTTTGTCACCCTTTATATCATACAACTTTTGTTTGAAACAAATTTTTCTAAAATGCTTCTTTTTCAAGATATTCAAGTGTTCCAATTTAAATGCCTCATCTTGTATATTTCCGCATACTTGAGATGCTATCGCTTTCTCCCTCTTTCCTTTTCTCTCTCTCTCTCAATATTAATCGCGATGCAACGCACTGCAACAGAATTGCGAGAAACTTAGCAGTTTATAATAGTTGCCGCGAGGATTTATTGCAAAGCGAAACGTTATTAAATTTAATTAAACTTGAATATAGCAATTACAACTCTCAGACAGCTTCAATCTAAGCTTAAATCCATCGTATTCCGCTCCTATCATTTTTCGTCTAGGAATTCTTTCTTTTTTGCAGAATTTACATAAACGTGTATGAAAATGACATTTTTCAATGGCCGTTACGACAAAAATTCAATTAACGGCGGATTCTACGAAAACGGTTTTAATTTTCGATTAACTTTTACTAGATATTTCTGTCATAGCTTACACGCTCTCTTGCTCGATGTTCTTCGTCGAAGTTTATTTACGGCAAGATACTGATGGTATACACAAAAAGCTCTTGAAGCCATCACACGAAAAGTGAACTCGTCCTTGGCTTTACGCGCGTTACGAGCGTCTTAAGCGGTGCTGGCACGAAATTGTGTAAAAATAAGTTCACCGGGGTTAACAATCCGCAGGACTGTATGGCGCTCAGACAACGAGCACGGGTGCTATTACTCTTGTTACGAGCGACAGTAAAACGACCAGCACAACCGACCGACGAGAGGCAAGAAGAGGAAGAATCGTCGTTCTCATCGTCGTCGTCGTCGTCGTTGTCGTCGTCGTCGTCATTGTCGTTGTCGTTGTCGTCGGGAGGGATAAAAAGCATGCGGTTGCTCGCCGCGCCAACGTTGAAAATTTGTCAAATCGACGGAGACGAGCGAGCAGAATGAGAAGCCGCGGAAAATCGCGCGAGACTTTGAGTCGCTCAACGGAGATGAAACGTCAACGCTATTTTTAAGCTGTTTACAATGCCGGTCCGGACACGCACGGCACGGCTCCACGATGCGCGCGATCGCTACTTTAGACATATGCGGGCGAGCGGATACCGGAAGTGCGCACGTGCACTACTTAGCATTTACGCTATACGTTTCTGCGTTTCGGGACAGGAGCCGAGGGACGGGATTACGTATTCCGATGGCGTCGTCGCGCGTTTTCGCTCAGCCCGTTTAAATAGATTATTATTAATGGGGCACGCGGCTTATCCGAACCGTCTCGGCACTAACGCAGTCGCCAAGAAGTTATTACGTCGAGCATTTTATATCCGGGGGATCGCGTTGGCGTTTCCTTTCAGGTCGCGTGCTTTTTCCTCTAATTTCCCCCTGGTAACGGACGGAAAACAATATACTTTTGTTCGAGACGCCGCTGTTATATTTCCGTGCACATTTTATTCTCACGTTGATATTTTCTCGGAGTTTAACGCGAATTTCTTAGAATTTTCTTATAATAACGAGAGGAAAACACAATGTAGTTCCTGAGTAACTGATTAGCATTAAGGATCCAATCTACCTTGTGACAAAGAAGAGACATTTTTCGTAAATTTTTTTCTGAGAAAGTTACCAAGATATTTACTTTATTGTTTTTACATTGTATTTATTATATTTTTGTCTATAGTTAAGAATTTTTTCACATCGATTTGTCAATGGGCGGGGGGGGGGGTCTGTGAAATGTGTCGGCGAAAGTCTTTGCCACGAGAACATGGCATCAAAACGGAAGATCTCCAGGTAACAATAGTCATCTGAAATAGCTCCAATTAAGATTTTTTTGTTCAAAAAAAGTGTCCCTACTAAACTAGGATAATTGATGAAAATTAAAATGGCAATTATTTAAAAAAAAGTGGGATTTTTGGTCTAAAATTTTACTCTTATTTTTGCGTAAAGAAAGCTGTCATAGATATCGTTATAATTCTAGTTTACCCAGAAGAAAAAATTATTTTACAATCGTACAAAGTTTGAACGCGACGTTACGTTCAATAATTTCCGCTCTATCTCTTCCGTTAGATCGAAAAATGTTTCTTAAAAAAATGCTTCTTAAAAATGTCTTTAATGTCTTTAATCTCTTCGTAACGTTTTTATTTTTCGAAGTTCCATTTTAAAATTTTAACACAATATTCTACACACTTGGGGCTATCAAATTGTGCAAAAAAATTTCTTTATTTTTTGAACTCAACAAGGTAGAACGAACCTTTAATTTGCTAATTCCTTAACGGACGAAACAGATTCTTTCCTTCGGAGAAATGACAAGAATATTTCTCGCGTATCCAGGGGAATTTGTGTAACATGAGGGTGTAGCTTTATCGGAAGTGCATACGGCTGAATTCGCATTATACGTCGTGGATTCGCAGACAAAGGGCTTCGGCTTTGCGAAACCGCACGCTTGTATCTTCGTGGTTTCGCGCGCGCGCTGCAACGGGAGCAACTCATGAAATTCAGAATCGATCGTCTCTACTCCAGGTAATCGGAGAAACGTCGCAGTTCTTCAGATAATAAAATTGCGAGGGCGAAAGGTAGACGGGGGCTCGTCGTAAAAGCGACCGATAAAAGTATTATGTTCCGTGGAATTATAGGTACTGCGCGGCGCGGAGATTCACGCGTGTGTACCGGCCTCGGAATTTTCAAACTCGCTCGAAGTTTAAAGAGAGAATCGGAGACCCCGTAACGTTCGCGGAGTTATGTGATTTTTAGAACGGGCAATGCGCGGCGCGTTACGGAATGCACGAACGGAATAATAAAAGTCACGTTCTCGCGGAATAACAATAAGAAATAATAATTTTAGTGTCGCGCCACACGAATCCATAAAATTGATCTCCAATTAAATTAAATAGTACACCAGTGCTATCGTAATTGAAAGGAAAATAAATAAACAATTACGCTCGCTTTTTTTGAAAATACAAAGAGATATGTAGAAAGTTCAGGGAACGAGCAAAATAATATAGATGTTAAAAAAATTAATATTAAATATATTTTTAACGTGACATGATGTTAAGATAAAAAGAAAAACAGTACGTTTCGACTTTCACTTAGTCGTCCTCAGTTGTATATATAATTAAAATGATGTAGAGTTAAAGAATAAAAAAAAGTATAAATTGAACACATTATATTGTCAGCAGACAAACCATATCTATAGATTATAGATCTCTATATCATTTTAATTATATATATCGAAACGTACTGTTTTTCTTTTTATCTTAATATCATGTCACGTTTGAAATCAAAATGTTTGTTAAATTAAATTTATAGAAACATTCGCAAAAATTAAATGAAAAATAAGATTGGAATTAAAGAAATTAACGGAGGAGGAGATTTGAGGAGATGAAGAGCTTGATTTTTTATCCCGGAGATTAGGTATTCAGCTTCAAAGAGGCACAAGTTCCTTTCCCTTCCTTTCGAGCCATCTATCTCTCTACCTCTCTACGGTCTCTTTTAGCCGCTCGCCTTGTCCAATTCGCTCCGCACGTGGCGCGGCATATAATTGCACCGCGCCCTTCGTACGTAATCTAGCCGGGGAGGGCTGTTATCGCGGCGTAACACCATAATTTCAGTCCTCGCGAATATATCATTTCGTTGTCCCCGGTTACACAGGGCGGGCAAGTAGCGCACGCGTTTACCAACGTGCGCGTGCATTCCGCCGTGGCATGACTATGTATAGACTCCGGACAGCGGAGCTGCCGGCAACGCTGGCGCCCTACGGAATACCCGTATGGAATATTGAAAATCGATTAGGGTATCAGACCCCATCAAATAAATATGTCGGCGCGCCCTATCTCTCGTCTGCTCGCACCCTCGCACTCCTCCGTCCGTCGTCGTCGTCGTCGTCGTCGGCGCACCTTCAGCAGGCCACCCTCGGCAGGCGTTTGAGCTCGTTACGAAGTACGGAACATCGCGAAGTCTTTCCCGAGACTCCATGTACACGATTATTCCCAATGCGTCGCGTCGTGCTAACTCGGGAATTGAAATCGGAATAAGCTATGAGCGAGCTCATTGAGCCGCTCCGCTAGTCCTAAACCGAGCAACATTTATACTTGAAGTGATTTTCTTTCAATTAGTACGTGGTGTACTATTTCTGAGAACATTTCATTTTCTTGCTAGCATAATAATGGCAATATAAAATTTTACCAATTTTTTTTTTACGAAAGCTCATCGTTCGCGAGATGAGTTACGACAAAGCTTCGTTTGCCAAATAGCGAATAGTTACATCGTCGCAAGATTCACGAAAATTATATCGCTTAATGCATAATGCGACACTTTCGGAACGGAATAATTTATCAGAAGAGAAAAAAGGAAAAATGAAAAACTTACTCGCGCGCTTAACTATATCAATTTTGCTTTCATAACTGGCACAAATTCCGCGCCGTTTACGACGTGTGATTTACCGGAGGGTGAGAAAAAGAGGGCAAAAGGGGGAGAAAGAAGAGAGAGAGAGAGAGAGAGAGAGAGAAAGAGAGCCCAATAGGATTCTTCGCAGCCTCCTGTAAATCTCCCTAATGAAAGTCTCCAGAGAGAGGTTCCTGCAGGATCGTATTAAACCTGGAAAGCTCTGCTAAAGAACCTACCCGGCAACTCTTGTGAGACATCGCGTGCGAGAACATCTCGGAGTCGGCGTTCCCTTTCTCGGGGAGCCATAGCTTCTTATTAAACATTCTTGAAAAAAGGTGAAGTTACTATTCTCAGAAGTGATAGTAACGTCGTTCGCAAAATTTAACGAGTGAATTATATATCTCCGTAATTCTGTCGTGTGAAATTTAACGCAAATAAAGAATATCCATGCATCATTTTCGCTATATATTCTAGAAACTCGATATATATTTTAAATATGAATAACGTGTATGTGTGCGTAGACAAATTGTGTAAGTATCCAAAAAAAGAATGAGTTTTTCCCTATAAACTGATATTAAAATAAGACGCGCAAAAACCGGAAAAGAGAATAACACAATGAATTAAATGTTGAAGTCTCAACACCTATTGCGGTTTAACAAGAAAGAGAGAAAAGAAGAGAGAGAGAAAACTGATTTTAATTCAACGATCTAATTTAACGATTAAATCGATTGCAGTCTCGTAATAACGATCTTAGAATAACGCCGGACAAAGGGGCAGTGACAAAGACCGTCCGCGCTCAGATGCGAGTAAAGCGAACTAATCGATACGAGCCGCCGCTCGCGCGGATGGATATAGGCCAGAGTAAACGAACTTACTCGACCTAACGAAACATTATTACGCGCCCCAATGAATTCGATCAGTTTCCGACATTGCATAAGCCGTCATCGACAGAAGAACGGCGGCGGACAGAGGCTACCTACGGAGAGACAGAGAGAGAGAGAGAGAGAGAGACAGAGAGAGAGAGAGAAACGGCAGCCTCGCCGCGAAGAGAAACGCGAGTTATCGATGATTCAGAGCCGGCCGACCAGCCGTTCGACCAGCCCGCTTGGTCAGCCGGTGTTTTGAGCGAACACAAATGCAGATACACTGCTTGATGAGAACAGATGGGTTCCATATGGACTTGCATACGCAGTTGCGATTTAGCTCATGCATGGAGCTGTCAGGAGTATCGGACTCCTTTGTGCGCCTTTATGACGCGATAATCGTACCGTTACGAGCAATAAATTTAGTTGTCATGATCATAACCGCTTGTAAAAGATACACGTATATCTGTACCATTATATTTTTATCAACCGCGCAGGTTGCACAATTGCGTAGTTGCGTTAATTCCTTTTACATCGGTGAAATTATACACCGTTGCTTGATATTCTTATTGGCAATTTATTGAAACGTCGTTTACAAGAAGTCGCGAAATAGCCTTAAACTTCGTTCCTCTCTAAATATTTTAAAGATTACGTATTTTCGAAAATTCACGGAAAGAACGACTTTGCTAAAGTACCTAAGAATTTTAGCTAGATACAAAACTGGGAATAATTTTGTTAGACTAGCAAACAATTATGTAGGACGCTCAAGCTTGCTAGAATGTCAAAACTTTTTACTCGTTATACTTGAGCGTTCTACAAAATAATTTTAATAGTCCAATCAAATTATTTTCAGAGCTGCATCTGGCTGAATTTTTAGACACTTCAGCAAATCGTTCTTTCCGTGATATCTCTGACAAATAAATTTATCTTTCTTAGAAATTCGAATTTTGAATCGACGAAAAAAACAATACCAATTTACGAAATTACCAATACAAACCAGTACCAAATACAAAGTAACGCACAGTGATTTAAAATTCACATCGTCGGGCGCGACGCTGGACGAGAGAGATTAATGCTTCTTTCGCAGACGGAGTTTAAATCGTTTTACCATCTTCTCTGTTTTACGGAAAACGTAAGATCTCGCGGGGTCTTCCTTGCTTTTGTGCCGCGTACTACCCGGTCGCTGCGGTTTCACAGGCGGCTTACGCGCCATTCTCATATTCCTCAAATCCGTGCATGCGATGCGGTTGAATTTCAAACTAGCCGCTGACAAGCCGCCCTTTGTTTCACGCCTCGTACTACACTATTACGCTATGCGCATTAGTCGGTTCATTGTTTGTTTTTATCATGGGACCGTAGCTGGCGAACGCTAACTCGAACATTCCGCGCCTTCCATCTATTTATGTCTCGGTTAATACAAGATTTATATCCTGACAAGTCCGCCGACATACATGGTGGTCCACTGAACTTCCGCTCTCTTACGCAATCGGGTTATTTTCAGCCTCGAAAAAGGATGTTCCACATAAGACCTAATAAAAACGTCGAGGTGCTTACACGTGCATTAGCGAACCGTGTTTTCTTAGAGAACGTCCCTTTAAAACGGAGTAATCTTTCTCGTGTGAGAGAATTCATTTAGATTATAATTATAATAATGATTAGTTCGACATCTCAATCTATCAGAAGTACGATTATATAAAATTACTTTTACTTTTACGATAAAATATAAAAATCATGGATTAAAAAAGATAATTCGTTAAAAATCTGATTAAAAAAGTAATATCTTTTAAGAGTAATCTTTCAAGAATACAGAAATAATTTCTAATTAAAAGTTGAAAAATAACTTTTACAGTATTTTTATGTTATTTCTTTCAAGTAAAAAAATACTCATATGTTAGAAAAATAATAATTTCTTTAAAAACCTGATAAAAGAAGTAACACATGAGAAAATGATCTCTCGAAAAAATAGAAGAAATAGAAAAAAATAGAAAAAATAATCTTTAATTACAAATTAAAGAACAACTTTCGCAATATTTTTATATCATTTTTTTTTCAAGTCAACGGATATACTCGATCGGATGAGGTGTAAAAGTATCCGTTTAAAGGGCACCTCGTAAATCGACTTATCTGCCGGTATCAATTAAAATAAAATATTTGATCGGTCGTGAGGACAATTAACGTGGCCGTAGGACGATTATGGTGACATGTACGGCGCCAGTCCGGGCGGACTAATGGAGTTTCAAAGTCGTTAGCTCGATCGCGTTGTGTCCGTATCCCTGGCGCGAATCGACGAGACGAGGGCGAGAAGAGAGGGCGCAAGCGAGGCTGGTCCCCACTTTGAAAGATGATAGGTGACAATTTGAAGGCGAGGCGAGACTCGACTCCAGCTCGCCGGCGGTCCCTGGGAGACTCTTCAATTTCGCGAAGAAGACCGGAAGTATATCACTCAGCGGCCCGGACATATTGACACTTCGCCGGGAGCAGGGCTTGAGCTACGGCATGCCTTATTAAACCTCGCCGGCTAAATTATGGCAAGGACCATTCAGCGCCAACGTGGCGTACTACCGTGGCGTCGCTATCCAGCCTGTCTTCATCGAACCTTGTCTGATCTCCGATATACCGCGCTCGATTTTATGTGCTACTACCAACGAGCTCAAACAGCATACGATTTTTTCGAACTTGTCACGATATCGTTACTTTTCGCTTTATTTTCTCTTTCTGTAAGAAATGTAAATTCTAATTCGATCAAATCAACGTCAAAGATGGTTCTTAGATTATTATGTAAATTTTTAAATACGTTATCAGTTTATATTGCGCGCCGTTATTATCGAACTTGAAACGCAATTTTAAACTGAAAGTAGAATAATAATATTACAAATTAATAATACTACCAGCAATTTAAAACACTGCAAAGAATTTTATTGTGAAAAATATTATTTCAGATTGGAACCTCTCTGCCCATCGGAGCATAAATTTTAAAGATGCTTTCAAAACTTGTGCACGGAAAGAATGATTTTGCTGAAATATCTAAAAATTTAGCTTGATGCAGATCTGAAAATAATTTTGTTGGAAACCATCAAAATAATGATGTAGGACTCAAGCTCAAGCTGGTTGCTAGATTGTCAAAATTTTTTGCAGTATTGTGCTTGCGCATTCTACATAATTACTTTGATGACTATTGTGTGCTATTACTGTACGATGTACTTCCGATGTATCGTCTGATTTTTCCGGAAACAAATTGTACCGATGAAATTATAATATAATTACAGGATAATGTCAGGATAAATTATACGATGAGATGAAATAAACCTGATTTCTCTTCTTGATTATTTGAATAAAATATACGATGACATGTACAATAGGCGATCAATAACGCATTAAGCTTTCCATATCCGGAATTATAGTTACTTAATGAAAGCGACGCCTTTATAGGAGCGGAAGGCCAGCGAGCTTATAATACGTGGTAAAAGCTCTTAACCAGCTACATTCGTGATATTGCGAACAACAACCGCGTGTATACTGCGTGCATTGTATCATTAAAGGGTTAAACCACAACATTTATGTCCCTCGCATTAATGCTCGCTTACAGCTCCGTGGATGCGTTATATCGTTATATGTACATATAATTAAAAATTTACGCTGCAGCAAATTTTTAAGATACCTATACACGCGCGCGCGCGCACACACACACACACACACACACACACACACACACACACACACACACATCGAACACATTAATAACGTATAACGAAATATTTCTCACTTTAAAATAATGCTTGAAATAATATTTTCAAAAAGAAATTGCAAGTATTCCGAATATCGCAACGCGATTCACGTTCGTTACTTCATATTTTAATTTTACGCTTTGTAATATTAATATCACAGCCGGTCGGTAACGGCGATAAAGATAGTCCACGCCTGCTCCATATTACGAAAGCCGGCGAGAGAAAAAAAGACACTTTTTCTATTACACCTTAATAAATGGCAGGCGTAAGCTAAGTGGCACTCTCGAAACGAAGCTCTCTATTAACCTATTAACCGGAGGAGAGATGCTATTAGTCCGAATTATCCGAATGTAATTGTCGATGGAAGAAAAAAAAGTCTCTCTCCCATTCTCTTTGGTGGTAAAATTTAATTAGATAAATACTTTGAAAATTAGGATAAACTGTTTTTCAAGTGGTTCACGATTAAGCCCCTCATTTTGCCTTCTTTTGGCAGCACGCATGTCCCTTCCTACAACGATCGAGCGTTTCGAAGCCTGAATTGGCACATTAAGGCTTCTATTCACTCGCCACTATCTAAGTGTGACGTCAGAAGCGAGAAAATATACAATAAAAATTCTTGCAAGATATAATATATTAAAATAAAAATATGTTTCAATAAAATAACATTTCAATAACATTTACAATAAATCGATAGAATAGATTTATAAATCATACCGAAAACTATTTTTTTGTTACGGGAAGGAATTAAATCATATTTCTATATGTATTAATTAGCTAGGAACATAGCTTATTTCGTTTATTCATTATAGTTATTTCATTTATGTGATTATTTATTAATTAACAAAACAAAAGGAAAGTTTTTGATATATTTTACAAGGCTGTTCGATCCCGTACTAGTTTATCCTAATTAACGTTTTGGCGAATATTTGTGATTAATACTAATTTTAGCGTTTAGTCGCGTTTCACGTGTGTTGAATAGCATTTAATTCGGCGCCACAAATGCTAAAGAGCAACGTAATTCTGTAATATAATAATTATCGAAATACATGCTAAACAATTATTATCATTACAGCCTTATCGGTAATCTAATATAACAAATCTATACGTATCCTGACAAAAGCATACCGTTTTACTATTATTTATTATTGTTTCTTTTTTAAATTATTTCCTTAAAGTTCACAAAATAAAGAAGAAATATAATAAAGAAATATAATAAAGAAGAAATAAAAATAGAGCGTGAAAAGTAGTAAATTTCTAAAGTGGCATAATTCGACATTAAATTCGGAACGTTAAGCGCTGACCTGTAATTATCATACGCGGGATTCTATTCCGGCTCCCTTTATTCCGTTTATTTATAATACCCGCAGGATTGCAACAGAAGCGGTACCGCGATGAATTTCGAGTGCTCCATCACATTTTCGAGCACAAGCAGGCGTCACGTTAAGTTTCGACGCGTAATCGCGCGGCTGGAGGCACGACGGCTGTGCTGCGGGCGCCGTCGCCGTTATTATTTTAGGACGATGAGAGGGAAGCCCTGAGGGCGACCTTAAAATTACCTAATCGAAAGTTTCTACGGCTTCTGACACGTGCCTTGCCAATACGTCGAAGCGAACGTGAGAACCGTGCCGATCTGACATTCCGGGAACGTGTCGGGTTTTCGCCTCGGCGAATAAAAAATTAGAGCGTGACAAGCACGCGAATAAGTATAAAAGTACTAGTTCCGAGTAGTAGTTCTTGGTCCTCTCCTAATCCGTAAAAAATTGTCAAATTGTCCAAGTAATAGTAGTTCCGAATAATAGTTCTTGGTCTTCTCCTAATCCGTAAAAAAATTGTCAAATTGTCCGAGTAGTAATGGTTCTTTTTTTTTTGCGAAAAATTGTGAAAAATTTATCATATCGACAATCAATTCAGCGATAATAAATATTATTTTCTAACATTTCACGATTAGTAAGTTTTTGACGTATCTATATTACTATGTAACACGAATTTCCTCATGTTCTCTCATACAGCTGTAAAATCGCGCGATAAAATTCCCTTTATCGCAAAATATATTTTATGCCTCGTGAAGGAGAATTCAATTGGAGCATGATTTTAAGATAAGACGCGGGAGCCTTAAAAGAGAGACAATACCCTTCCACGCAGTTAACTTTAAGCAGCCGATTGAAATGAATCTCAGTTGCCGAAGAGCATTTATGGATGAATCCCAGTTGCCGCGCGATCAATTATGAATGAAGCCGGTGCGCTCTTAAAAGCCGTTTAAAGATCTCAATTTTCAGATGATCGGTTTATTACACAAGAAGCGTACTCTCGCAATTATCGGCGATAATAAACACCGTTTACGGTAAACCGCTTCATTTTAAGCTAAACTGCGATACACCGTATAACAGGCTGGAGAGAAATTCTGGGTGGAAATGGATACACTCGACAATGCTACTTGAACGAGCATATACATCAGCGGGTGTGTGTGTACAACAATGGTAATAATAACTCACGCCGTATGAATTACACAGGGCGGGAAATTAGGTCCCGTAAATATCGTGCGTAATCAAAAACCGATGGATTAAATTAAATATAACGCGCGGTGATTAATCACCATGATAGATAAATTTCATCGCGGAACAATACGAATAATTTAATTCGCGCGAAACGTTATCTGTGAGCTACAACCTTTATTTTTACTCGTCCGGCATAATCTCTGGAAATGCGTTAATGATTCGTACAATAAACTGACAAAGTAACGTGACGTATAATTCATTTTATGAAAGTACGCCAGAGGATCCATTTTGCCGAAGACGTGCGTTTAATCATCGATAACGGCATGTCCATAGTGGTGACAGGGTAATACAGCGTAATCGTTACACACGGGCCTGGCATTATTCCGCGAATGGAATTACGACGATTTTCAAGCGGGCACGGAGGAAGGAAAACAGACGTGACGAGGAAATTTAACGGCGGACACGGGCCGGTTAAGCTCCGTTGCAAACGATCTTTAGCGTACCCGCAAATTAGCGAATCCACGTGACACGCAATTTCAATCCGCGATACACCGTAATTCTGTTAGATTCCCGTACACAAATCCAGAACGCTAATTACCGCATTTCACGTGCGTTTGCTGCCGTTATTCCCCCGCGGTGCCCCCAGCCGTAAAACCCGATAATCTTGCAAATCGATACGAGTTTCCGCTGTATCGGATTGAGAAATCGAGAAATCGAGTACCTGTCCATTTTTAATCTTAAGTGAGAGGTTCGAGCAATTTCAAGAATATTTCAAATTACAAAGTAAAACAGAGTTATCTATTCTTTTATAAACGCAGAAAAGTTGCCTGTATATCTTTTCATCGAAAACATAAAACGGTAAGACTAACATCATAATATCATAATTTTTCTTTACACGGAGAAAACGATTTTGCTGAGGGATCTAAAATTTTGCTGGATACAGATCTGAAAATAATTTTGTTGGAATTTTAAAAAATAATGAGCAATGCTGCAAAAAATTTGGATATTCTAGTTAATTAGTTTGAACGTTCTACATAATTATTTTGATAGTTCGACAAAATTTTCTGACCTGTCCAGCTAAAATTTCAGATCAGCAAAACCGTTCTTTCCATGTAAGTTTTCTGTTTTATTCCCAATTTCTTTCCCTTTCAATTTATCTGGAATTTAATTAGCCAGACTGTAACAACGTATCACTCATAATTTCATTTCCGTTTCTTAATGCCTCCTTGATAATATTCCCTTAACCCAGTTAATTACATATACTTCGATAGTTAAGTCGCAATGTCGCGTCGTTAGCCGTAACTTTTAACGAAGCACTTCCGGACATGCACCGCGCGCGAGTCGAACTTCTGACTTATCTTGCCCAAAGTCTTAAGCCTTAAAGCCGCTGTACCGGTTTGCTCGGGTACTTCAAAGACACTCTGTATCTCCCGGACAACCGGCGGTGGCGCAGCATAATAGGCACTTTAGACATGTGCCTGGGGGGTTGGTCCCTGAGGACGTGCTTGAGTGTCAAAGGCCGCATAAGGTATTAAAAGAAATAATATCAACTTTATATAAAAATGTAATATAGGTATATATTATATATTTTTTCCCCCCGATCTCGTCTTTATTTTTCATTTTATTTTAAATTTATTATGTTACGCCTATTATCTAGAATCTCCCGCAACCATCGTACAATACTTCAATAGCGTATTCCAGAGACTAATTAGAGTGGAAATACTGATACAAAGATATCGAAATCATGATAACTTTCAAAATTGCTCTTTGATATTGTGCTGGTGTACCACATATTCAGATCGATAATGCTTTCGCGTGTACTCCGATTCGTGACAAAATATTTATTGAACCCCGCATTATTATGCAATGTAAAGTCGATTTATCAATAAAAATAAGTGAATAGGATATGAGAGATAAAGGAAGAATTATAAATTATAAAAACAATTATTATTATTTTAAATAAACTATTTGTCTAATTAATATTTTCTAATTATAAAGTAATTGCTGTTTGTCTTTTATGTAATGTATATGCATATTAAAAAGCTCGAAATATTGTTTTCTAGCGCCAAATTATGTAATATTTAATCTTGGAATAATATAAGAAAGCACAAGAGATCTCGATATTTATTTAAATAATAATGAGAAGAAAGGAAAACAAAATTAGTGTTTTTCTTTCTTTAAATATATAATTTATTTTACTTCTCTCTCGTATAAACACACATAATCTAGAAATTATTTCTAATCTTCATCGTCTATGAAATATAAATAAGAAACTTATGAAGAAACCTATAAAATGTTTGTAGTCGATATTTTAGTCGATATGTCTGTTTTCTATTTTTTCTTTTCTATTTGCTATTATTTGTCCAAGAAACGAACTAAAAATTGTAAGCAATTGTAACATATTTGATATTAAAATTAGGCAAACATGATTAATTATCCATATCCTCATGGTATTCCCTCAATTGCATTTTCTAAAAATCTCATTTGTATATACGATGATCGCGCGGCATTTTGTTTAGTAAAAAATATAAAGGATGTTAATATTTAAATATTGGATACATAATATTTTTTTGTAAAAATCACACTATTATTTATCATCTTTTATTCTATCTGTAAAATATTTTCCATAATATTTATTTTTTTATTCGTATTTTCGGGATTCCCTATAAATTTCAGGTCATTGATACTTGCAATTAACAAAATGTAATGAGACATCCAATTATATTTAATTAAATTATATATATATCATATAAAATATATTTTATGATCTCTATCTAAACATACGATTGCATCCTCGTATACACAATAAATCGACAAATAATTTTACATGTTCCAAGATTAAACATTATTCAGCCTATTCATTCTAGTTCATCCATCTCAGCAATGAATCTATGAAATTTTGTATTTATCCGTAATAAATTGTATTCTGTAACTTGATACACATATGCATTTACGTTATACATATGATATATACATGAATTTTTCTGGATTCATTACCTCCAATTAAAATAAAGATGTATTCACCGATGTGATGCGCAATGGCGGTTATAGACTACGTCATAAGTACGTTGATCTGTAATATACAAATGCACGATCCAAATTAGAACAGAGTCTAAGTAATTAATATTTCAAGAAAAAGGAAATAATATAGTTATGAGCATATAAAATAACTATAAAAACAATTTCGCAAATAACACAATTAAGTAATCGTACGTACGCACCCCAGTTCCGCCGTAGCCCGATGTCTCCCTGAGCCTCCTCTCTTGTTCTTCCATCGTGTTCCTCGATGCACAACACTCACTCACGAAAATACGATAAATTACGATCGCGCACTTACTAACCGTCAGATAATCACGGGGTACTTTAGACGGCACTCCCAACATTAAGTTCGATCGCAGAAAGCTGCAATTCGTTCGACACACCCAATCTCGCAAGTTAACGCGCAACGAACGAATCACATTCGAAATTTAATATTGCCTATACATTTTGAACGCGCGCATCTCGCGAAATGTTATTAATGAGCGCTCGATTTATCTCTCGATACGATTATACGTAATTGTCGTAGTTGATACAAATTACTGAAGTTGAAACGAATTTCTAATCGTGGGAATTTAATCGCACGCAGGCTGACAGTCTTTCAGTACCGAACGATCGCGTCTGGCGTACTCGTAATACTTGGCGCGATTGCGTCTCAAGGAAGAATGATACGACGATGCAGGCAGCGGCGCGCGTCGCTGCCTACTGGCTCGAGTCTCACCGCGCGAATGATAACAATGTGACCGCGCGTAAATAAACGCCTCAAGGTAACGAATGATATACGGTGTACGAAGACGAATGCCGAGCATTGTGTATTGAACTAATCTCTACAAAATGTTTAATACTGAATTATACATTGTAAGAGATAATCGTCAAATTATTATTTGTCATTTATATCTCTAATTTCGACAACGAGTGAGTTATTATTACATTGTAAATAACGTTTGTTCAAAAAATAAAATTTATTTCACTTTGATCAGAAAAGTATTTACTATAAGATTTGTAGTAAAGAATTTTTCAATTTACTATAAATTTATTTACTATTTACTATAAATCTTAATCTTAATATTTTAATAGCCTATTCTAAAGATTAATTTTCAAATTTGAATTTTTATTACTTCCGATAATCTTTTAAGCAAATTAAGCAATCAAAATTGGTCAATAGTCATAGTATTACAGGGAAAATCCATGATTTATTAGATTGTTATTTATTAAGATGTAATGTGTTCATTTTGAAACGTAAAGACCGAAAGTACAATACATAACTACAATAAGATAATCTATAAATTATATTTATTAATTATTGAATTAATTACCACATTCATTTTAATCAGAAAAGTATAAATAAATTTATAATAAACACTTTACTATAAGTATTTATTATAAATTATTTTATTATAAATATTTATAATTTATAAAAAATACTTTACTATAAATTATAAGCAAATATTTTAAATTATTTATTAAGTATTTACTATAAGATAATTTGTAATAAATATTTACTATAGTAAAATATTTACTATAAATTGTCTTATAGTAAATTTTCTGATCAAAATAAGATAAGTTTAATAATTTAAATAAGTAGTAATTAATTAATTTAATACACACAGACACACACACACACACACACACACACAATTTTTTTTTATATTTGTTTAAACGAGCTTAATTATGATAATAATTATGATAAAAGAGAATTATAAATTATCCACACGCGACGAAAAGTTGGAAAGTACAAAGTCAAGACGAATCCGAGATCACGCGTTGATCCACCACGCTCGCGAAATAAAAGGAGATGAGTAGCGCGTATCGGATTAAAACGATGAATTCAGCAGCCTGAACAGCAACGAGCAAGCGAGCAAGCAGGCATCTTAATAATCCTCGCTGTTCCGCTTTCATCTCTGAAATCTTCCCGGGCGGCGCCACGGTATTTCTATTGTGTATTATCGCGCGCGGAGCTCGCTCTCGCTCGGTGTCGGACGCGCGCTTTCCGCGTAATATCCAGACGCCCTTTAGCGAAATAGCGATATGCTTTATGGTGGCCCGTAACATTTATCGCGGCCCGAGCCAAAGAGCGAAAGAGCGCGAGTAAATTAAAGGGGGAAGGATGGAAGAGAGACGAGAGCGAGACAGGGACGAAAGAGAGGCGGGTTATGTCCTCGTAACTCGACATAACTGCAGGCCGACGTTATACGTATGCTAAACTAGAAAACGAGGTGGAAAGAGAGAGAGAGAGAGAGAGAGAGAGAGAGAGAGAGAGAGAGAGAGAGAGAGAGAGAAAGAGAAAGAGAGCGCACCAATGGACCAATTCCCGTTCATCTCCGTGCGTTTCCGCCCTTCGTCCCGCAAAACTTCGCCCAGGGTTGAGCGGTTGAATTTCATTTCGCTTCCATGGACATCGCGCAGTTTTTGGTCGGGACTTTCAAAATGTCTGCTGGGTGACACATCATATAGCGGGGAAAATAAATGACGATCCCGCACAATCGAGGAAATAAAGAGACAATATTTTTCGATGTGAAGCAGAAATTCCATTTATATGTGGCCATTTTCATAGAAATATTTTTGAAATATTTCGCAAGGAATGTTCTCAAAATGTATTGTAGCTTGAAACAGCAACAGAAATGATTTGTTTCCTTCCGATAAAAGCCATCCATTTTGGTGCGGTGAGGCACCGTTACAGACTGATTGTTCGGAAAGTGGTACGGCCAATCTATCGACAGCAAAATGCATAATTCGTTTGTTAACTCGCCTCCCCCGCGCGCTCATATCGCGAATCGTAAGTGCGATCATCAACCCCGACGGAATGTTTCGTTGCCGAGCGATTGCAGCGTTCGTCGATGCATATTCCAGGCGACGAGTGCAAGCCGAACTGTGTCCTGCCGCCCAGCAGGGGTGTTATAAAATTTATCCTGGCCAACAGCTGCCGAGTCACCTGTTCAAACAGCCGTGTTACGTGGCCCGGAGCTATCACTAGCCCATGTCGACAACCTGGCCAGGTGAGAACTACTCGCGTCGTTATGCACTTTGTACGATCTCGAGTTACAAAGGTTTACATTCATAGCTCGAGCGAAAGGTTTACGTTCATATAGAGCGATAAACGTTCTTTGAAAAACGTTCCTCAAAGATGGTACGCGCGTATCGCTATCGATCGTATAATTGGCGCCAAAAATAATTGGGGTGCTTTTGCTTTGAACATATCAAACAATTAAAATTTAAAAATTCAAATTTTCTTATCTATATATATGTGTTAGTCTCACAGGAACAAGCCCATTCGATCGAAATGGAGTTAGCACCAGATTCGAGGAGACTATAAGCTACCGGCTATAAGCTACTATAAGCTACTATACTTTGAAATGTTACCGAATCTCCCAGCTTCAAGATTGACTTGAAGAAATTAAATTTGAAAAATTATTTACGGAAATTATTCAGCACGAAAGATTAACGCCGGAATTACATCTCGGATCGTTCTATACGAATTGCGAAAAAATTTTTTTTTGATAATTCTGATCGAAAATTACAAAACGGTGAATATTTCGTGAAACAATAAAACTAGAATCGACTAAATGGGCTATTTCTTATAAGAATAACACATATTTACGCGTTTTTAAGACGCAATTTATACCAGAATCTCTTCTTTCTCGGTTGAAAATTATATGTCTCGATATTTTCGCTAAATAAAAATCATTTTAATATTTTACTGTTGTGTACGTTAAACGCTCCAATATATTAAATGTCGATACGTGATATGGTATTTCATCTTTAATTTTAGCCGCGACGTTCAGTAAAAAGACGCATATTTAACTTATGCCCTCCGGGCATTTGTAAAACACGCACGTACGGATAATGATGGTGATGCGGCGATATCGGATCGCGGCAGTTTATTCACAAAGTCAATAATTGAGTGGAAAGGATTAATACGTATTCCCGGTGATCTTCATCGTGAAAATCTGATGTGTGTCGATGTAGCACGCCACGGCGGCGGTTATTATCAGCTGGCAACACGTGCCAGGGCCACGTGCACGAGCAGATGGCATATAGCTACACCTTGCAACCCTCACATACAAACGGGCTGCTTTACCTCGGCTGTTAATAGCCGACGAATGCTGTGGGTGTCCGAGAAGTAACGCGGCCAGCAGCTGCCGTCTCGCGCCGATGAAGCGCGACAGAAGAGTTGTTCGATGCATCAAATTGATCAAGCGCAAAATGATGTCTTCCCACGAATGGCTGCAAATTGTTGGAAAACTGTCGCGCAACGTGACGTAAATAATAATAACTTCAACCACTTCGATTTTTAAAACATTAACATTGACAAAAATTTCGAATAGTAATTAATTTTTAATCTGATAAAGAAACATAAATAAACTTATATTTTTTGCGATGGCCGAGTGATATCGTAGTATTAAAATAAATGTTTTGCTCTAGATTTTGTATAGGCTTAATAAAATTTAAATAAATGCTTTGATTTTTAATAAATAATTTAATTAATTTATTTGAGATTTAATAAATAAAATATCAAATAAATTAAAACTAGGAAAGCTCGGTTGTTGTTAAATAATAATAGAAAAAGGTTATTATTAACGAGCTATTAAATTGATATATATGCTTTGAAAAAATTATTTATTACAGTTCATATAAATAATCTGTCGGAACATTTCAACTTTACAAGCCATCTTCAGCCGCATGTTTAAAATATAAAGAATAAAAAAAAAAGAAATTGAGAAACAATTAAAACGTTGATCATAAATATGAATTAGTAATAATGCATGAGAATGATTCTAAATTCCGGATCATCCGTCATTAAGATCATTTTCTCAGTAATATTGCTTTTAACAATATTGTAAAAAAATCGGACTTTCTATCATTAAGAAATATATCAACCATTATCGTGATTGACTTTGGGAAATGTAGGAAATACGTCTAAGATAAGTGAAGAAGAATGTAAGAGTCTACCTATTCCTTACTTCCAAGTACCCATACGAACAGAGGCGCGATATATCCCGTCAATGTAGCGGAGCGGAAGTGCATTTTCGTATCAGCCGTCAATATCTGATTCGATTACATCAACTGGGCCAGTCGGCGAGAACGCAGCGAATCAGCGCAGCGCGACGCGACGAGATTCGCATGTTTCTTTTTTTTTT
>JANQDE010000018.1:163125-181837 GCA_037157785.1 Cephalotes varians
AATTTGACGAGGCTCGCGGAAGCGCCCCTCGAAAAAGGGGGAAGGGGGAAAAACGGATAAAACAGCGAAATACTACGGTGCGCGTCGGCCGAAACCGAAAAGTCGAAACTGGGTCTCGACAGCGATATACTCTATCTCCCCCGCTCTTTCTCTCGTTCTCGCGAGAAAGTCAATTTTCGTTACAGCCGACTGGGCATAGCTCGATAGCCGAGGGTGAAACGAGTTGGAGATGAACGAGGGTTGGTAGGAGAATCGATGGAAAAGGGAGTGAAATGAGAGAGGAAGAGATAAAATGGGAGAGAGAGAAGGAAAGGGAGAAAGAGAGCGTGCAAAAGACGGAGATGGAGCATGCCAACTTGCGTGAGCAAGAATCATAACTTTTACCTCTGGGCGGAGATCGGTGTGCAAGCGGGTTAATTAAATTCGCTCGATTAATTAGGTTATTTGTCGACTGCAACATTCGATTTGGGAATTAATACGCGCGCGGCGATGTCGTGTAATAAAATGAGAAAGCGAAACCGAATAAGCATCACGATGCTACGTGTGTGTACGTGAGACGGATGCAGCACGCGATTTGCACATTTGCTGATAGTAAATCCGAAAGAATGTCGGAGACGAGAGTCGAGTGGTACGAAGAGGAAGAGATGTTCCGCGTGCAACGCTTTCTATCTCCCGTTACTATAAAAGTCTCGACGATTTGATAAATAACACTATTCTATACGCTATTCTTTTTGCTAAGTACATAAACGTAAAAGTAACTTTTCCATCGCGTTTCTCATCTTCCTAAAAATGCCGCTGAGTACAAGAAGTTTGAAGAGTGAAGATTAATCTTGAAAGATAAAAGAATTTCAGAGAAGCACGACAGCGAGAAGGATGTACGCATTTAAAGATTAAAAAGATACGATTAATGACGGCCTGCATATTAAATCATAAAATTTTGCGTCGCGAGGTGTTTATAGTTAAGAGAAATTTCTTCCCGATGAAATCTCGACAAGTTAATCCTGTGCACTAAGAGAAAAGTGTTTAGTATTTGTGACTATAATTACATGGTAAAGTAATTATGGTTAGGGTTATTATTTTTACAGTTATTACTTCTATAATGTTAGTAATATATATAATTGGCATCAAAGAAATGTACAGTTAACACCCTTAGGGGGACTATACATTTTTTTTGGTGCCAATTATATATATTTTTTAGCAGAATTATTAATATAATTAATATGATTAATATAAGTAATATAATTATTATTCTTAACATTACAGAAGTAAAAACTATAAAAACGATGCTCCTAATCATAATTATTTTATCGTGTAATTATAGTCAAATACTAAACACTTTTCTCTCGGTGTGTATTCATTTAGACGTGAGATGGTTAACTGTTTCCTATATATACATATATATATATAATATAGAACATTTTGCGTTCTACATCTGACTGATTTTTTTAGATGATGGGCGAACGGAAGCGTCGCGCTGGCGACCTTAGCTCGCAGCGATATCATTCAGTGGGAACGATAGCGTGCCGGCGCACCCTAAACTTAAATGAAAATTGACTTCTCTCGACGACGCCGCGGGAACACCCTCTCGGCCAACACGACGCCACCCTCCCGGTCGGGGGCTAGTTACATCAGGCGAATGATTACGCTGCGTGTGTGCCGCCGATGCGCGTGTGAGCGTGCGTGCACTATGGAGCACGACGACTCGTAGATAATTACCGTCATTAGCGCCGGGAAGGCTACGATACCCGAAATACCGTCTTGAACTTGCCGCGCACAAACGGCGAGTTTGTAATCTGCAATTAAAGCGAGGCGCGATAGCTTTTAAATGATACCGTGCTGATTAGAAGGAGAAGCGAAACTTCATGCCCCGCGATATTCCGTTGCCGCATTAGGAAATTACCCCCCGGTCTATTTGATCCGAGCTTTCGCGAAAGCACCTCGCTAAATATTAGTCTATTAGCAGCTAAAAGTGTCGCGACAAAAGCTAACGTTTGCGCTGTATTTCGATCGTTCGTGACCTGCTTTATCAATTAATTTCAGTTGTAACTTACGTTATTGCCACTTTCTAATTGTAGTTCCGAAAGAGGAGTGCCACAAAGAACGGTCGAGATAAAAGCTGTTAATCAGCCGGATATTAGCGTAAAATGATTGGAACTCGAAATTGCCTTTGGAGGACAAATAACAGTCGCTTCTTTTTACAGAATTTGACATCGTTGAAATATTGAATAAAGAGGGCAATTTAAACAAACGCACACGCGCAATTTAAACACAATCATGACACAAAATATAACAATGTTAAATTATGAAAACTACCAATTTATGTTCACTCAATTTAATTGCGGCACACTAGATAATTTATACGCAATTTTAACGACGATGTAATGTGCATTGTACACGTTAGTGCTGACAACGTCGAAAATTATTTTATCTTTTTTTCGCCATAACTTTCTTCCATTTGCTAATTAACCTTACATACGAGATTCTAATTAAAACTGCGATAATTTAAAAATGACCGATAACGAGTCTTGTCTCACACACACACACACACACACACACACGCGCGGTTTTGCTTCCTTGCTAAAAGCCGCTTATCTCAAATGCAGATGTATGCGTTATTTGTCGCGTACGTGAAATGACGTGTGTGACATTAGCGCGTTAAAAATTTATTTAAACGCCGCACGTGTGTGACGGCGCGCTACAACTTTGCCGCATAAACGCCGAGTGCGTAATCCGCAATTAAAGCAGCTCATAACTTTTAAATGTTAGATAACAACGGCGCGACGATCCGAAAGAGCTTCGCGGGGCTTTACGCTCGCCAGGCTCGTTTCCTCGTTCGGAAGCCTCTAGCGGGTCGCGCAATCTGATACTTTCTGGAATTTTAGATCCCTTGAAATTTAATGCAAGTGGATTTACTTTTAGCGTCGTCGATGTCGCCGCTGGAAATTAATCGGATATTAATTTCAATGTGTCATTTCACTCCGAACTTCTCCAGCGGAGCGTGACAAAGGAATAAATGCGTTCCTTCCTAAATGACGCTTTAAGATTATTCGTAATTGCTTTCAATTTGAATATATTGATACGTAATTCTTGAAGTTTCTAAAGACGATGCCACCGGCAAACAAGATTTAACTAATTTAACGGGACACTATACCGCACATCGGGAAATCGGATCAACGACGTTCGTTAGGGTAAAGGTGAGGTTTAAAATCTCATTCTGGCACGCGGCGTTATACCGGGAAGTAGGATTTACCGTCGCGCGGGCTTCCTCGCGGATAGCTGGGCGAGTCACGAGGCGTTTTTCGACGAAGAGCAGCGAGATCGAAGTGCGGTCGGCCGGCCGACATGGCAATAAACAATTACTTAAGGCACTGTTACGCGCGCGGCACACCCACGCATTAGCCGGAGTAGAATGCCGCACCCATCCGTGATCCGCGTGGGTTGGGCTCGGTACCTCCATTAGTATATACGTCCCACACCTCTCATGCGATGCGTGTTCATGCCGGCCGCACGTGTACGTATACGAGCGGCCGCGTTTGCCGTGCGGGCGTTCACGTGTCTTCGATTATACTAGAGCCCGGGGTGATGCGCCTCCGCCGTATACTGCGCTTCTCCCCGTCGCTCTTAGAAAATGCCGCGAGGCTACACCGCGTCGCGTGCGAGTATCGAGACTTTCTGTCTCTCTTTCACCGGATCGAGGATGATAACACGACTGTCGGATCTGATGCCGTTGACGAATGGTTTATCGGGTTTGAACAGAACGAACGTATCTGTTTATACTAGATCGCGATTTCAAAAAATACATCTTTTCAGTAATTAATATTAGTACAATTATTTCATATTATACATATTTTATCATGTATACATACAGTAACGGCCAAAATTATATCACCTTTCAATTTTTTGAACATAATTTTTATCAAAATGCATCGAATGCACTCAAAATTTTATAGATACCTGGTGGCAAATGCGCCTTATATATGAAATGTAATGAGATTTGATAGAATATTTATTATTTCATCATTATTTTTCAATTTTTTATTAATTTTTTCAAAATCGCGCCTTTGTGCTTCCTTCGTTTTTCGTATTGCAGTCATTGTTTTTATCGTTATAATTTAGTTTTAGCAGTTAAATTTAATATTTCACATTATAGCAAAGACTGGTGCTCGAGATATCGATGAATGACAGCAGAAGGCCGCAAAGAAGGACGAATGTATAATACATTTTAAATAAAATTAATTTTTCACAAGTTGTTTTTATTATTTGATGACAAGTTATTTAAAAGTTGTATCTATCATCAAAACATATTATAATTTGATAAAAATCCTTAGATAGTAGATTAAAACAAGTTAAATCGAAAGATGATATATAATTTTGGCCAGTACTGTATATATTTATACATACATTTATACGTATATGTTTTATTATATTTACATATATTTTTATTATTAACTTATTTATAATTAAATTTGTTTATTTATTTGTTAATTTAAATTTCGAATATTTAGAAGGACTCAAATACCTCTGATCCTAAAAAAAAGGATCGGAAATCAGGACGTCTGGTCGCCCTGTAATCCGAGGGCGTGCAAATTTTATCGCCTTGCATTATTATTAATTTTGTTAATTGTTAATTAATTGTTAATTTGTTGATTAATACCTTGCAAATGTTAAAATAATTTAGTGAAATTGGACAATATAAGTATTCTTAATAGCGATATTTAATCTGAAAATTGATAAGACAAATTTATTTATCGTATTTATTTGTTGTATAAATAAATTTATCTTATTGATTTTGATAAGATTCACTAATCATCTTGACAAGACAAATAAATTGTTGGTACATAACAAATGTGCTCCAAATCAAAGTAACATCGAGCAGTTTGGACATTGTGAAATTTATGAGTTTGCATTTTTAAATGTGTACTCCAATTTCTTCATCTTATCAAGACAAATAAATACATTTAATAATATTTTAATAATATTTAAATACGTCTCATAGGTAAAAAAAAACTAGGGCATATCGCAAGAAATTTCGAATATTTAGGACACTCAAATACCTCTGATCCCAAAAAAGAGGATCGTATCGGAAATCAGGACGTCTGGTCGCCCTGTAATCCGAGGGCGTGCAAATTTTATCGCCTCGCATTTAGATCCGCTGCTACGGAGGAGAAACTAATGAAATTATTCTAGAACAGTTTTTGCCGTGCTTTTATATCAAATAAATAATTCCCATCCGCCGACCACGCTCACGATCGAAGATTCAATAAATAACGATCTTACATCCGTGCAATTTGCCGCTGTGATACATCTGATTAAATATTCCATGATCCACCATCAACCTGATTTTCACGGAAACGTGCGGTTGACACGTATTAAATTTATCAGCGATGCATATCGAGGCGCGAGACGTCGGCTGGAATGCTCGCGCATAACGCGCGAGCCGATGTGACATGAGTTTGTTTTACGTAAAATCGGCATCGTCAAAAGAGCAAATGTCATGCTACTTCCACCGCAAAATTTACGCGCGTGCATAAAGTTTCGAAAACCGGAAACCGTTTATTATTATGTCGGCCGAATTATCGAAATTCGCACGGCGCCGGGTAGCGCGCGCGTCACACCGCAATCCCTTCTGTCTGATCCCGGTTGGATTTTATGTGGAAATTCCCGTACAAAGCAAATTAAATTCATTTTATGCGGCTCGATGAGATTGTACGCCGATCATCAGTGACGACCTGCATCTCTGGCGAATGTTATTCACGTATGATAAATGTGCTCCGAATCGAAGTAACATCGAGCGGCTTGGACGCTGTGAAATTTCATGATTTTACGCATTTTTCGATAATTTTCAATCTACGAAATGAATTTTTTTTAGTACGAAAATTTCTTTGTATGATTAAATTCTTTATATAAAAAAAACCTCGATATTCGTTCACTTTTCTTGAAAAGCAAGAAGACTAAATTTTCAAGATTGCAAACGTTAGAAGATCTGACAATAAATTTATTATTTAACAGTGTAATGTCGAAATTTTTAAAACACGAAAAGAACAATTTTGCTGAAGTATCTAAAAATTTAGGATATAGATTTGAAAAGGATTTTGTTGGACTATCAAAATAATTAAATAGGACGTTCTTAATTACTAGAATGTCAAAACTTTCGCAGCATTACTCATCATTCCTATACAATTATTTTGATGGTTCAACAAAATTATTTTAAAATCTGTGTCTACTTAAATTTTTATCTACTTCAACAATACTAGTCTTTTCATGTGTTACCGCGTATAACAGAAGCGAATACGTTTCCCTTAACAGCTTTTCCTATTCCGGTTGGCGCTAATTATTACGTTGCTATTACTTACGCCACCGGAGATTCCTAAAAATTATTAACTAGAAGCTCCGAGGAATATAATCGTCGTCGCCGCCCACGATTATAATTAACACCCTCGCACGTCATGTCGCAAGCTCATACCGTAAATTTGTCCCGACCGAACGCGTCGCATTTCCTCGCAGAATTACGGTCGGGTTCGGCGAAATCTTGTCGGAGCGATTATCTCGATAGGTTCCGCAAACCAGACGGAAAAGGAAGGAAAGTGCGTCGAGACGTGACCGCCGGAAGGCGCCAAGTCGATACATTTCCGCCCGTCTGTGTCGAGCCGGCCACTTCTCGAGCGAGCGAGTGGTCGAGTTTGCCCCTCTCGAACGGTGGACAATCCTGTGGGCGAGGACCGTCCGTTACACGCTTACGTGCTCACGGAAGATATACACGCGCCATTGGCCATCCTTCGTGTTACCGTCATATTAGAATCAATATTTGGGCCCACGTGTACACCACGAGCACCACTGAACCGAGGCGTCCTAGATCCATCACGTAATCTCCTGGCCGCGGATAGGTTTAATGCGAACTACGAAGAATGACGATTATTTCACGTTGATAATTGAGAGGCGAATAATTATAGAATCGTTGAATTGCGGATAAAACAGTGGGGGAATTCGAATAGATGCATGTTCGTTTATGAATTCCGTGAACTTTTTCCGGCATTTCGCCATTTGCGAAAGGACGAGAGGCAATTCGATAGAATGTAAAGTTTTTGGATGACGACTGTCGCCGGGGATTACGCGGAAAGAGGAACAAAAAGTAACGCGGTAACGGACCTACATTCCGCCGGAATTATCGTGGAGATAACGGCGTTAAAATACGAGGCCCAAATATCAGCTCGTCCTGTGTGAAATATACACCTGCTCCTCTCGGCATATTAATGAGAGGCACTCCGTCGTGAGTCACGTAAGTGCGCACAAGTTACCAAGTGCCAACGAGCCGAGTGCCCGCTACAGATCGCGGGCAATATGCATAATGTACCGTCGTGACGTGAGAATGTATCTACATTTCATTTCGCGCGTCCAATCGAGACGTCCCTACACTATAATTTAGTCCGCTAACTTTTGCGACAAAGCGCATAAATTCCGACGAACTGCGCAAGCAGACGATCAGTTGCCCTCGTTGCCATTAAAGCGGTGAATTTCCGTAGCGAAAATGTACTAAAAAACGAGAGCATTCAGAAAATATTGAAGCATATGCCATTAAAAATATTAAGGCATATGCCATTAAAATAGATAAATAATAGATAAATTGTATAAGTTGATAATAAATAATAGATAAATTGTAAAATGATTAAAAAAAAAATACAGGCATACGCTCTTGTGTACTGCTTGAATAAATCTATAATGATAATAAAGGATTTAAATCAAATTTTAAAAAGGATTTTAATCAAATGACATAATCGTTTTTCTAAAACTGACACATGTGTTATTAACGATTTAAAGGATTAATTATAAAATATTAAATCGTTAATAATATATTTACTAGAATCTTAAATAAATTTATAATATATTCACACATATATTATATTATATTTATTATATTAATGTTTATTTTCTGTTTATCTTTTCTATATACTCTTTTCATGTTCTTTACATATACGAAAAGAATGGTTTTACTGAAAGATCTAAAATTTTAACTGGATACAGATCAGAAAAGTAATTTTGTTGAACTATCAAAATAATGTAGAACGTTCAAACTAATTGCTAGAATAGCACAATATTTTGCAGCATTGCTCATTATTTTTAAGTTTCAACAAAATTATTTTCAGATCTGCATTCAGCAAAATTTTCTGAATCTCTAGCAAAATTGTTGTTCTTTCCGTTCCCCATTTTTCAATTTAATTTCGCTCTCTTTAGAAATCATATCCTAAAAATTATCATACATATTAAATGCATCATGCATCATGTCCTTCTTTATCCGAGCGTAAATTCCCTGAAATGTCTATCGAAATGATTAGTTACTTGGCATCGCTATATACGATCCTCGTCCTTACAGCGCGAGTAACATCGGCAAACACGTAATACGCCTGACGAATAATATCGACATAAGTATTTTAAGACGCTTATTCCGCGGCGATTTCACGGACGATCGGATTGGCACCGGCATCAGTATCGATAATAGGAGTCCTTGTAGTCCGTCTCTACTCTCTCAGTCTCACGTCTCGCGCGCCTCTTCCTCGCCATGTCCCGCGAGGGAGTGCCAGGAAACGCCGCTATTAGCCGCCCGTAACTCTAGCCTCGTCCGTCTAAGGATAATTGCGCGAGTTAATGGCTCCTTTTTCTCCATGCTTCGGCTCGTGCATACGGAATACGCCGACAGTGGTTTTACATGTGCGCCACTATTGTTTCCTTTGTTAGCCATGCGAGAGGCATTTGTCGCTAATCCCGAAGAAACGTTGCGTTACTCCACGTCTTCTCCCTTTCGAGAATTAAATTAAAAATCTATGTAAATCTACTCTAATGCAAATCTTCTCTTTTGGGAATTATGCAGTTTGATGCACATATGGATTTCGAGTAAATAGAGTTGCGAGTAAAATCTTTGTGCAACGTTAAATCTCTTGAGAAGATCATCAATGATCACGGTGAATTAGCAATTATGCGTTACACTTATCGAATACATCTATTAATGAGCGAGGCTACTAATGAGACACGAGAATTAATATTACGTCATTTAGCAAATGGTAGAGCACCTATATACCTATATATTTGATGGCATCTACGGGGCAGGTAATCCTGCGAGCTTTGCCGATCACCTGTTTACGTAATAGCATCATTATGTAAAATGGATTACAGATACGACTATACAAACGTATCCCCTTTGATAGATTAATTAAATGCATAATTATTAGATCCTTTGCAACAAAAAGTTGAAAATATTGAGAATTTAAAAGCACGATTCAGTAGCCAAACTCAAACGATAAGGGTTTTATGAAACTAATTGTTATTAATGAACATCGAAACGGTGGCTTGAACGACAACTTTTATAATAGATTATTACAAACAAATTACGTTCAAATTATATAGTATATTATACATTTATATTGTACATGGAAAAAACAGTTGCTAAAGTATCTAAAAATTTAGCTAGAAAATAATTTTGTTGAATCATCAAAATAATTATGTAGAATGCTTAAACATTGATGGACAATGCTGCAAAAAGTTTTGACATTCAGCAACCAGTTGAACGTCCTCCATAATTATTTTGATGGTCCAAACAAAATTATTTTCAGATCTGTATGTAATTAAATTTTTGTTATAAATACTTCAAAAACCGTTCTATCTGTACACGTATAGGCATACGCACATTCACACGCACACATTTACAGATATATTCGTGGAAATATGTAAAAGATTTTCTCCTAAATTCAGTGATGCAATTGTAATTAACATTTTAAGATATTGATATCCCTGATATAATTTTACGGAAGAAATGATTTTGCTGAGAAATCAAAATAATTTTGTTGGAATCTTAAAAATAATGAGCAATGTTGCAAAAAAATTTTTATATTCTATCAACTATTTCGAGCGTTCTACATAATTATGATAATTCAATTCAGCAAAATTACTTTTCTGATCCAGCTCAAATTTTTAGCAAAACCGTTCTCTCCGTATGGATTACGCGAAAAAGCTAGTAGACGAAATGTAATGCAGTTAGCATAACAGGAAGGCAAGCACGAAATTTCGGGACGGTAAGAGGAGTTAACGCGGTTTAGATTAGTTACCGAATCTGATACGTCCATTGGCCGCAATTGTGTAAATACATAAAGGGCCCGGGAGATGCGCGAGAGAGAAATATTATCTCGAAGCCCGGGCAACTCCCTCCGGATTACGATTCTCGATGGTCTCGTTAGCAAAGATCTTCGGATTATGGAAGGTTCTGATTGGAGTGCCGCGGCTACATGAGACCTCGCCGTGTAGTCACCCGCCCAAAACCGGTCATCGTATTACCATATAGATTCGCGTCGATCGTTATACGCGCAATTCTCCGAATCTACGAATCCGAGTAATCGCAATAACGCGTCCCAATCAACGTTAATCTGCTGTCAAAAGAATCCGTAGTTTTAATGGCGAAGTCTCAGATGACTGTAAAAAGAGAGTGTTCTTCGAAGCATTTGAAACACGTTTAAAACACATATCGCGCGTAGGAATTATTGGACAGTATTTGTTGTCTGCCGATGCCAATATATTGATAAATTTTAACAGCTTTCTAATAAAATTTAATGTTAATTACAATTTGTATCTACATCTGAAATGTGCAAAGCGAACAAAATTTCGAAATGGCTGTACGCCCATTAAAACCACTTTGGTTGCAATGGCAAATAATTAAAAATTAATACGCTTACTTGCATATTTCGGAAAGGATAAAAGTCACGTTTAGATTTGTAATCAAATTGTTTTCTGTGTATCAAAGAAATACATGAATTGCTTGTTTACTAATATAAATAAAAATAATTTATTTAAATTTATGTAACTAAATCTGTATAAAATTGGATTTTAATTTATTTAAATTTGGTTAATTAATTTTAACAGCCAGAAGAGATATAATTACGATGCAATTTCATCTGTATTTCATCTGCATGTAAATTTGCATTCATATGAGAACACGAGTTAATTTAATACAAATATGAGATATCTTAGTTTTCATTCGGATTTAGTTCTACTGATACATTTCAGACGCAAAGTCCATTTTAACTTCAACTGCAATTATCAATATGATAATAATGAACGTGTAAGACGATTTTCTTCGTTCGACGAGAACGTTTCGAGAGTTTTCGACACTCGAATCATTTATCGCGAACAAGTTTCCGAAAGTAAGAAATTTTAGTTTAATTTATAACCGTGTTTTCTCGAAGTGTTCCGCCCCGTACCGCCCGATAGAACATTATTTAACTCACTTTAATTAGTTCTGATCTTGCCTCGCGCTCTTAAATCGTCCTTACAAATTCCACTTAATCCATGTATGGCGGGTGTATTGTGAATCGTGAGTTTGAAGAGCGAAGAAAAGAAATGAGAGAGAGAGAGAGAGAGAGAGAGAGAGAGAGAGAGAGAGAGAGAGAGAGAGAGCGTGTGTGTGTACGCGCGCGCGCGCGCGCGTGTGTGTGAGTAAGGGAGAGAGAGGGAGAAATATTAAATTGGAGAGGTGGTTGACTTTTGTTCCTCCGTGACAGCGCACACGTTCGTCGTCTGAAGCATACCCCTTGGACATAACCGGGGAAATCACTTGGAAAATCCTCAATGAATTCGCAATGAACTCGTGGTTGGCCCCGCACGCTCGTACGTTACGACACCCCGGAATTGTCAACCCTCTCGCGTCCCTTCGCAGCACTTTTTCTCCCCTGCCGCGTTTTCGTCGCCTTCTCATTCTCCGGCATTCTAGTAGTTCGCGCGTTACATTTTGCATCATTCTTCCCGTTCTTTCTCTAACTCTCGTTCAATGGTTATTACAACAACAATAGAAGCAGTTCTCGATCTCACACAAAAAGAACGATTTTGAAGAATTTAAAATTTTGCTGGATATAGATCAGAAAACAATTTTGTTGAACCATCAAAATAATTTTGTTGGAACCTTAAAAATAATAAACAATGCTGCAAAAAATTTTGATATTCTAACAACTAGTTTGAGCACATAATTACTTACTAATAATAGTTATTTCTACATAATTATTTTGATAGTTCAACTAAACTTTTCTGATCTGTATCCAGCTAAAATTATTGATTTTCAGCAAAACCGTTCTTTCCAAGTGCAAATTAATATCATAAATATCTCAAGTCCTGCACACAATGGAGGAACAGAAATAAAATTTAGGAATAGGAATAAATGTTAAATTTTGGAAATAAAAATTAAGAATAGAAATTGAACATAAATCACAATATACATAAATAAGTATAAGATATGACTATATAAATTATATAGCTATATAAGTATAAGATATAGCTATATTTTATATAATTTATGTCCATTTTGCGTCCATAATCTCTGTTCCTAATTTTTATTTCCAAAATTTAATATTTATTTCTGTTTCTATTCCTCCATTGTGCAGAGCCTTACATCTAATCGTCTCTTTAAACTTGTGAATATCTGAAATCAGTATATTATTGGATAATTCAATTATTTTTTTCACAGGGTGACATTCAGTAACTCAGATTTTATAAAAACGCGAAATCCAATCAACATCAAGATCAAACATCAAAGTATCTTTTTCTCCAGCGATTGCATGCATTTATAACGCGTATATGTTTAAATGCCGAGTGTATTAAGGCCGCAAAACGAGTCAGTGGAGCAAACGCGATTTATCAAAGGTGATCCTGTTTACCATGGAAAAATATTTAAAAGTGGATACTCGAAAAAGAATGTTTGCGGAGCGTCGCTACTTCACCGAGCCGACGGCGAATCGCGCACACGATGAACAAACAATCGCGAAAGTATGTACCAACAGTAGTATTCCATCGCTTGGAAATTATAGAACGTTTTATTTATCCACATACGTAAATAAAAATCGTACTTATTAAAAACCTATTATATTTATATTATATTTATTAAACATATAAGCTATTAAATTTATTAAAAACCTATATATATTATCAAAATATTAAGAATTTAAAAAATATAAAAAAAATTAATCGTTTGCTAATTTCCTTTATTAAATTCTTATCTTTCCTAAGCGTCCTTCTCAAAAAACTGCATCCTCTTTCACCTGCATTCACTATATAGATGCTAGACGATGTTTGGAAAAAAATTAAAGCATAAATATTGTACGTAACTATCATCTAGGCTTGACCATTATTATTTTGATAATTACTATTATAATACTTGGTGAAATTACTAATAATTATTAATGCTTGGTGAAATAGTTTCAATCAAATGTTCAGGGACGGAAATTTCCTTATAAAGAGTATGGAGCTTTCCACACCCAGAGCTCCCCTGAGTATGAAATTCCACACCTAGAATTCGGAGTATTTAAAAAAATATTTGAATTTTTGACAAATTTTCAGAAATTTTGAATGATTTATAAAAAGGTATTTGATTAGGATGCCTACACTAAACAAGATAAAATATTTGTATGTATTGAAACTATTTCACTCCCCGTTTGATGTATTCCACACCCAGAAAAGTCAAAAGTCTCTGTCCTTGGTTTGATTAATATAACTAAAAAATTAATTGAGTTAACCAACTAAACGCTAATTTTATTTTATTTAGTAATTATACGAAACGATTACTATTATTATATTTGATAATATTTACTAAATATTGCACCAATACGCTAAACAAAATACGTCTTGTGATTATTATCAGATTTCTTTTTTTTTTTTCGGTGTATCTTACACGTTATTTTAATTAAAAAACGAACTTTCATCGAACGTAGTACATATTTTGTTCGATGCATTTTTATCCACCTCACGAACACTTCGCACGTATCACGCGACACCCTATACAGTACGTGCCGTTGACTGCATGCCCAACAAAAGTTTTCTTCGGTAGCTCACGTAATTCCCGCTTCTCTCTCTTCCCACGTCTTTTTCTTCGCCGTCTCATATCTTCTCGTTACGATATCCGTGAAGCTTTCCGCCTTCCATTCATCCCTTCCCGCTCACCCCCCTTCTCCCAACCTCCCCCATCCCATCCTCCTTCGCCCCCGTGAACGACGTCGTTAATCACTACCTATTTTAATACGATCCAGCGCGGCGCGTCACGCCTACGATCGAAGGCATTACTATTAATGCTTGATCACGAGCACCGGCTGAAATCATTTTTCTAAAGCGCCGAATGCACGATCAGTTATAAGGGCGCCTGTCTGGCCCGCGTGCGGGCGCGCGATCGTTAGTCTAAATCGAGATTTACATCGATCGAGGATAGAAAGCTATTGTGTGCGCCTGATAGCAATTGATATGCCCGGCATCTCGCATGCTAATCAAGTTACCTCGCATTCGGCTACTGATAAGACCGTACAATCGTATTCACGCCACTTCACGCCGGCAATAAAAACCAACGATGCGGATTATTTTCTATTTTTCATTCTTCTATTAACTCTCTTTCCAAATATCTATTTTTTTCGCGTTTAATTTGAATTTCGCTTCGGTTGCTTTTTTTATAGAGATATTCACGGAATTTTTATGAAATTTTCGAATTGATACGCACTCCACTAAATGCACTAAATATAACAATAACAGCGGAGCCGCTGCGGAGGAGCAAAAGCCCGAAAGGATTAAAAATACGTTGCAATATAACGATACCGTTCGTTTTTTTTTCCACCTTTTTCGAGCGAGGTCATTTTTTTATATTTCGCGTTCGCGCGATATCAAACTTTATCGTGCGAGAGGAGTGTGCTCACGCACTAAATACTTGTAAATTATACGGCCATTTGCATCCGCGGATGCGAGACGCGCGACGAATCGATAGATCGCGAGATCGCGTCGCCCGTTCCCGTGGCGAAAGAATTACGCGCGTAACTTGGACAAACACCGATCGTCATTATCTTGCTTGTTGATCTTTTTTTTTCGAGGAGTGGCGGCCGACTCGGAACGGACGGCTATTTCGGTTAAAAACGTTTTACGATACGCGTATGTTGATTTATGCCGGTGCCTCGAAGAAGCGGAAGAGGGGCGACGCGCAAATTGAACGAGCGTTTAGCGACGCTCCGCCGAGCGTGGCCGTCTCGGCAGGGTCATGTCAATATTTAAATTAATCCTCGGCGCGCGTTCGCGCGCGCACGACTCGGCTCCTCCGCGAAATTATCGTTTCTCTCGCGTCTTTTTCCTTTTCCCAACCCTGCGCCGAGCCCTCCCCTTTTCTCTCCTCTCTTTTTCCCCGCGCTCCACCGGTCCGTCGTCGAGAGATCGCCTTTCACATTTCTCATTTTCCTCACGACATCGTCCCTCCCGCGGCTGCCGGATTCGCCGCGGCGCGTGATTAACTTCGTCCCCCCCCTGCGATCTCTTTTTCCGCGTGCGAACGAGAGCAAAGAATTTCCCTGGATATCGATACGCTACGCGGAAACGCAAGAAACGTATGAATCGTGCGACCGCGACTCCGACGTCTAGTCTCTCGCCAAGTACCCGAGCTTAAGACGAGAGAATCGAGGAGAAAACTTTATCTCCTCCTATATTTCGTATTCGCGCGTCGCCCTTGCCGCACACGTCGTCGTGTCGGCGTTAACTTATGTGTGCCGTCTGCGAGAAATTATTTCCGTGATATCAGCGGACGACTCACGCTCTAATTTCATTTCGTCAGTAAATTAATTCAACATTTCGTTTTTGACAATCATATCCCGACGAAATTTATATTCTTATAATGAAATAGGAAGCTAAATCGTTTGAATATATTTGGGACAAGATTATTCAAAGATTTTATCTACACAAAGTAAACCTTAAGTATATTCTAAAAGACCGATCAGCGCAGTGACTTACGCGAATTGGAAATTGTAAAAAAATTCACACAATATTATTAAGCATTAAGATTCGTTTTGAGTGATAAATGACTTTCTTAATTTATGAAATTGTGTTGTAAAAGATTTTTAAGGAGTGATTTCTCACATTAATTCAAGAACTTCATCATAGAAAAATCTTCGGAACGACTTAGTTTCAAAGGTATGGAAAGTCAAAGAAGGAAAAGTAAATGTATGCTGTAACGATGTATGATCTCCAAAGCTGAGTCTTCAAACATACATAAAGTCCTTGAAACATACATAAAGTTTCATCAAAATAACTTGAGCTTTCGAAATTTTTGCAGAAAACGAAATTTTCCCTTTGACACCTACGGAGCACTGAGAGAAAAGTATTTAGTATTTGTGACTATAATTACATGGTAAAGAATTATGGTTAGGAGCATCATTTTTATAGTTATTATTTCTATAATGTTAGTAATAATAATTCTGCTAAAAAATATATGTGAGTGGCATGAAAGAAATGAAGGGGGTCAACTATACATTTCTTTCATGCCAATCATATATATTTTTTAGCAGAATTATTAATATAATTATTATTACTAACATTATAGTAGTAATAACTATAAAAATGATGCTCCTAACCATAATTACTTTACCATGTAATTATAGTTACAAATACCAAACACTTTTCTCTCAGTGAAAGAACGGTTTTATTGAAAGGTCTAAAATTTTAGCTGAATACAGGTCAGAAACATTTGTTGAACTATCAAAATATATAATTATGTAGAACGCTCTAGTTGCTAGACTATCAAAACTTTTTGCAGCATTGCTCATTATTTTTAAGGTTTCAACAAAATTATTTTCTTTATCCAGCAAAATTTTTAGATCCCTCAGCAAAATTATTCTTTTCGTGTACCTTTGAATGTATATCTTTGAAACTAAATCGTTTCGAACACATAATCATATGAAGTTTTTATCTTGAATTAACGTGAGTAATCACCCTTAAAATCTTTTAGAATAAGGACCACCAACGACAAATTCGACATGTATTTGTATTTTTCTTTAGACAATGTCTATAAATTGTAAGGAACAGTTTGATGCAGTTGTAAATTTGCATTTCAACATGTTTGCAAGTGTACCGATTTAATGCGCGGAGTCAGCAAACTTTTCCCTGGGGAAGAATTTGTCAACGAAACTGGACCGAAAGAAGAAATGCGGTAGTTCCGGAAGACACGAAAGTTTTGCGATAAATTTTTGAGAATGCCGGATACATAGCGCGCTGAGAGGTAATGCATTAAGTTCGACGTGTTCGATTACAGAGCTTGCGTTGAGCAAGTTTCCGCAGCGATTTTCACTTAATAAGTCAGGTTTGAAACTGGATTAAACACGAGTTAAGGACGGATTATAAAGTTAGAATTAGATTCGATCTGCTTTATTACTGGGGATAGCGGCGGTCTTTTGCATTTCGCGCGAAAGCAGACGAATGTTGCATAAATGCGCAAAATTGCGTGTTTCCAAATGAATGTAATACATAGAATTAAATTCCTCTTGTAAACCGTAAATTGTAATTAAATCGTATTCACGACAGGTATATATTTACATTACATCGGAGCAATCGCTCGATAAAGCTTATAATTGAATGTGCTGCGGTAGATTTTCCGCGATCGCTTATGTTCGTCGGATTTGCATTCGATTGATGATACATGCAACCTGTTTGATAAACATAGTTCAGCAGGTTGCAAAGTTTCACGAAGTAATAATAAATTGGTTACGTCTAATATACATGTTTTAACTGGGTATCGCCGATATTTCCAGTGGAAGTTGTTGAACAACTTTCGAACACTTCACGACGCAGCCGGCATTTTTATAATATCCCGATCAGGCCGCGCGACGCGCCGTTTCTACGGTGCAATCAAACACGTCGAATTTGTCGTTGGTCTCGCTGCTAGATTCCATATAGACACGCGCAACTTCGCTTGCCTGTCAATCGAATTCCAGCCCGCTCTCGAATCGAATTACGTCCCTATGCGCGCCCGCGTAGTTTCATCTCGCTCACGCATTTATTTATCGCATGCGATCGCTCCGCTACCTCTCTCTCTTTCTCCATCTATCTATCTATCTCTATCTCTATCAGCGGTAGTGCAAAATTATTTTCAATAGGTACTCGCGCGACGAACACGTCGATTGCCTCAATCGTGCAATCGACGTTGCGGAAATCGCGGGAGCGAGATGATATTTTTTATGCCATTTGCCATGCACAATTTTTCTAGAAAATATTTCCAGGATCACCGGGAAAACATTTCATTCCTGGTTTCGCCGAAAAATTTTGGCACTGCACGAAGTAGTTGATGAACAAAGCTCTCGTAATTTCTTCTTGGCACAAGAAAATAATTTTGAATTCTTACATCTCTCTAAGACGGATATTTCCTCCCTTTCCAAATAAATCAAGTTGCGAATAGAATAAAAAATTATTCCTAATAAAAATACAAATGTTAAAGTCATTTTTTTAAAAGAATTTTACGGTGTTCATTTTTTTAGACGTTTCCGAACATAAATCTTTAGAGATAAATTAGGATATCCCATTTACGATTCACCTTTAGGGAAGATATTTATTCATCCCCAAAGATGAATCATAAATACGGATCGTGTAATGGAGCCAAAAGAAATTCTCGATTTAATGAGCATGCGGTGCGAAAATTAAGCTGGAAAATTTTCCCTGGCGAGGGCTTAATTTCAGATGCGATTCGGCCTAAAAAGTCGCTCGAGCAAATCGGCCGCGTCCTCCCAAGAGGTAATTTCGGAAAATCGCTCGCGTAGGTTGCATAAACTGTTTTAGTGTTCGGTGGCGTTCGGTGCAATGTTGTTCGCCTCTATTGATCGAAGCTCACAGAGGCATAGAGTTACAGGCCACTGGCATCGGCCCTCTCTCTCTCTCTCTCTCTCTCTCTCTCTCTCTC
>JANQDE010000018.1:182067-252460 GCA_037157785.1 Cephalotes varians
CTCGCGCCCTATCTCTCGTCTACCACAGCTTACCCCCTCCCTCTCTCTCTTTCTCTCTCTCTCTCTCTACTCCTCCGAGATCTATCTCTTTCTGCGTATTTGGTCCTGAACTATCCGAATTCCATTTCCGTCCAATTACAATTCATCCCCGTTTCAAAGCGGCAGTCACGCCGCGTTCATTTCGCAAGCGCGCTGCCGCCAGGAGCAATCATTTCTTTTCTCTTCATTTCGTCCCCCTTCCCCGCCTCCTTTCAATCCGGTCACACTTTGTCTTTTGCCTTCTTCCGACTGTTTACTGACCGACCAGTAATGGATGGATATTCGCGTTTTAAACGTAACGTGCAATATTCATTACAGTATTATTGAAATGAACAAATGCTTGAAAAACGCTGTACGGTATTTATAATATTAAAATTTAATCGGTAATTACAACAAAACGTGATATAACACACATTTATACGCGCATTTTTATAGATTAATTTTAAACCTTAAAGTAAAATATACATGCTATGTTGGGAGAAAATATTGCACAAGACGATGAAAGAGAGAGAGAAACTTAAAGAAAGTTCATATTATCTCTAAAATTGTTCCGAGTGTTTAATTTAAATTAAGTGCAGCGCGTTTTGCGCATAGACATGAAATAGTGCACCTGTGTGATAAGATGAGAAGCATAACTAAAGTGAAGTGGGCAGTAGAGTGAAGTTTAAGGAGTTTGGATGCGAGGGCGAGAATCCTTGCGAAGAAAGTTCACCGAGGACAGAGAAATGGTGAGAAATTAAGCAGATGCTCAACGCCATAAGAGACAATTTCGCGACATGGATTTTTTTTCAACTTCAGTAACAACATAAGTAACTGGATCTTCATCCTCCATTGCACTTTCGCTCTTTTAGCCAAAGTAAGAACGGGAGGGGGAGGGGTCCAATACTTTTGCGAAGCGATGCTTCGGGCGTATCCATCCAGAAGGAAAGCGTTCTTGAGCTACAAGACTCCATTACTCTCATTAGACCCCGTAAAAGTGCCTTTTTTATGCCTCGATAGCTAATCTCTCGACGATCGATAAGCTTTAAGACGAAACGGCTCAACGGCGTATAAATAAGCGACTATAAATAACGATTAATTTTAACGCGATGATGTCTCTTAAATAATACATCCGTCGGTGCGCCATCGGCTGATAAATAAAAACTAACGGGAAAAATATATTAAAATAAAATCTTATTTCATTCACTATGCGTCTCAACCACGCGTAGCTTTCGTACCAATTATAGTTCGTATTTTTTTTTTTTTTTNCGCTACACTTTGTACCCTGTTATTCTGCCACGCGACGCAACCGCGATATTTTCTTTTGTATCCCGATGTTTGCGATTGAACGATGCTGTTGACGTTTCTTTGATCGCTGCGGTTTTCGACAGGCCCTTGACAATTATTGCCTCCGGATATATCCGTACCTCGATAATGATTGACTAATGACAGGCACCATCGAACTCAAAATTGTCCCGTTGTAAATTCGTTTTATTAAACAAATTTAATGTTAACTTTATTCATTTTTGAAAATCTGTATAATTATAATTTCTTTTTTAAATATACTCATTTGTGTGTGTATTTTTTTAAATATTTCACAAAATAACTATAAACAATCATATTATATTATTTCAATTAGAGCTTGTGATTTATTAAAAGAATAAGTTTAAAATATAAAAATTAAAATTTTTAATTTGTAAAAAATTTGGCACTATTAATCACCCATTTGGCACAAACGAATCACCCAAAAATTGTAGCTGACACAAAATATAAATTAAAAAGAATTAAAAAGCTTTTCTGCGACGTCCAATTAATCGCAAAAAACGGTTAAGGAGAAGAATAAAACTCTCGATTGGTCAATGTGATCATATCACATTTCGTCCTTCGTTTTTCACGTAATACGCCTCATTGTCTTTAATAATAACTTTTGACCATAATAATTTGCCAAAAGGCAAAAACTCCCGTTTCCTCCTTTGGTTTTTTTCCATTCACAGGCCAATTTATCGAGGACATATCGTTTCGGCCAATCATCCAATTAAATGCCCACGCGGTCGATTCATTGCTCGCGTCTTTACTGGAAAAAGAGGCGAAGAGCGACGTTGATAGACCGCCCACGTATTCCCGGACGATGTGTTGCCCGGATGACGATGCGCCGGGCAGATTATTGACGATGAAGTATCGCGCGGTACTGTCAACCTAGCCGGTGAATTATCAGCGAGCTCTCGCCTCTCGCGCCGCGAGCCGAGGTACAATCATCGTTCTTGCCATCGGCGACACAAACGGATGTTCCGCGATATTCGCATAACGCGTCCATATTGTACACGCACTGCGGCTGGCTGCAGCATCCTCGCCCTCCAGTCAGGATCGCCATCAGCAAACGCGCGATTTCAGATCGGCATGTCGACGCGTCGTCTAACACGGTCGGCAATTAAGAGATTTGAATGGAGATTCGCCGTTTCGCAATCGCCGGCTTTGACGATACCGGATGGCACCACCGATTGGCCTAATGCGTACGCTGGAGGGTTTGACGACCGCGAGGATGAGGCGACGACCCGTAGTCGATGCCTTTTGAGATCTCAAGCGCGATAAGCGGTCACTACTCGATTGTTTGCCGTTAGCGAGACGTGTGATTAACCGTCCTGCTTAGGATAAATAAAGATCTATAGAATGCGCGCGCATAAAAGAATTGAGATGTCGAAATGAATAAATCCTGATTTTATTTTTGCTTAATATATATTGCGCGAAATATCTTTGGCTCGTGCGCTAACAATTTCCGAAAGTATGTCAGTGTAATTTTTAAGTGTGCAAATGAATTCGGTGCCTTTATCTTTAATCCTTGACTATTGTCGTGAAAAAAATGTTACACTTCTAACGTCGTGAATTCACTGGACCTTTATTTTTCAAAGGCTAATAAAATGAAACTTTAATCTTGAAAACATTCTATTATATCTTTTTGATGTTTGAACTCTCATTTACTTATTTTTAATCAAAACTAATGATAGGAACTAATAATCAGTCTTCCATCGATTCTTATTCAAAATATGTTAATAAACTATCTACTACTCTCTAAATTTTCTAAAGCAAAATTCCACTCAAAAAATGAAGTGATTACCGAATCACTCAATTTAGAGTGACTTTTCATTCATATGGAGCGAATTCGTCCACTTTAAGTGGAGTGAATTCTTTTATTCTCTATCATAGAGTGAATTCTTTGACTTTGTCATAGAAGAAATATTTTCACTCGTAATTAAAGAATAAATCTATGTGCCACGTCACAGTTAGAAACAATGTATGCGCTAAGAAAAAAGAAGATCGCTTGAAGCGAGTCGCACTGATTATTGTCGCGTCATCGTATCGATGTTGCGTTGAGTCTACTTTACATAGACAATGCTTCTCAATCAGAATGAGATAATTTTTTGTAATAAATTTTTTGTAATATTTTAAGATGCATGTTAGCATCATGAACAATCAATTTAATTTATGATATTCTAGCTTTAGTTCTTGATTTCAAATCCGTAAGTTTATAAAGACACAATTCATAGAGCTAAAAATGTATTTAAATGTATTTACATATAAATATTATTACACCAAGATCCAGCCTCAATCGCGTCTTCGCGTATTTGTTATTAAGATTTATATTTCCAGTTAAGAGTAAATCTAATGGAATAAAACAATCACTCCAAACAACTCTACTATTAGAGTAAACATTTACTCTCAAGAAAAGTGAAATGTCAGTCGTTTTGAGATTTCAGTCCAGAAAATTTAGAGAATAAGTAACATGTTTTGAAAGATTTGATATGGGTCCAATGGACCCATGGCACCAGTTAAGAATTAATCAATTTCAGCAAATTCATTACTGGCGATGAAAAATGAGTTTTACGACAACTCTAAAAGAAGAAAATCGTGGGTTAATTCTAATCAACCATCGATATTGATCGCGAAAAAACCGATATTCACGCAAAAAACTTTTGGTGTACAAAAATAAAGACACCGAACTAATTTGCACACTTAATATATCTTACACTAGATCTATAATAATTTATTGTACTTACCCTTTTATCGATGATCTGGCAGTCTGATTTTGGTCTTCGTTATTGATCTGCGAGATCTGCCAACAAAAATGTTAATAAAATAATTAAAACCAATTGACAATAATAGTCAACATAAAATTTTGTTAAATCTAATAGAATATATTAGTTGACATACGTTTCGATATCCCCTACATAAAATCTACATTGAAAGTATTAATAAAAGCAGCGTTAATTAAAAAAAAAAAAGGCAATAAATGCATTAGATTTTAAATACCGAAAAAATATTTATTTTTAACGTTTTCAACGTTTCTTAGAGGTTTTTACTTTTAAATATCTTCTTTAAGAAATCTAGAAATTGTAACAAATCGATGTACTTGGATTGTTCTCGCGAATACAGTTGCTGAAAGCGGAAGACATTTAAATTCAAAAGAAGATATTTGAATTCAAATTTGAATAAAGCTTTTCATAATGCACTTGCATATAGTGATGTTTCAATATTTATGAGAATCTCCAGATTTTGCTGTCACAGACCTTGCGATAAAACAATGGAAGCACGAAACGAATAGCTCGAATTTTCTGAATAGCTCGAAAAATCTTGAACTGCCGCATCTGTTAATATATGGACTTATATCTCAATATATAATAATAAAAGAAGTAAATAAAATCTCAATATAAAAAGAATTAGACATTTTATTAAATATTCCTTTGTATTGTATTACATGTTAAGTAAGTTAAAATCATACAAAAGCTAATGTATCATCCCCCGTTCTCTTCCTTCCTTTCTGAACTTCCCTGTATTTTTCCATGACATTTTAAAAAACGACATTTTAAAAAAATATAACTGGGACGCTCGGAAAAGAGCGTCTCGCGCTCTTTATCTAGCTAATACAAAACGTCTTTGTTCGTTGAATGCAAAAAGTATACTATAAAGGGTCATAAAGAGGAAAAACAGTGTGATATCTGACATTTACATTACAAACGGATCGAAAGCTATGCGCGCATATTGTATTTTCGACAATATATCGAGCATCCTGATCTATTGAAATCATTAGCGTGAGTAATAATCCATATCCAAGTGCCTGCATTTCCTCCTACACGCTTATTTGTACTAACAATTGAACTAGCAATCGGATCTTCGCGGTCAATCTTTTTCTCGCGCATATGCGCATCAATAACAATCAAGGAATTAACTGGCCACGCTCAGGGGCACTTTTTGTCGTGCAATCTGCCGACCACCGATCTTCGTCGATTTAGCTCGCCCTTCTATCTATCTATCCGTCCATCGCGACGATGTCCGGAGGCGCATATAAAAGGACCGCGGTGGAACGTGATACGAAGCAGTGTAGCACAACGTATGCTGACATCCTCTCGAGCGATCGATCTCGCGTAACGCGTTACGTGTAGGATCATATTGACGGCCGTTCCCTTTCGAGCGGCACACGTGAGATCACCCGTTCTCGGTTCGCTGGCAACGCTATAAAAGATGTCGCAACCGGAACAGGGCGGCAGTGCGCAGTGCGAGAAAGACATGTCTACGTCCAAGAGCAGCTCGATGTTGCGCCTGAATCAGGAGGGCCGACGCGGCTCCGCCGACTGGCAGGACCACGGCGACACCGACTCGGAGGTCAGCGAGAACGACTTCCTCACCAAGGGCGCCTTCCTGCTCACCCCCAGCCACGAGCTGAGCATGGAGAAGGCCGCCACCATCTGCGAGAAGATGAACTTCCGGTGAGCGCATCACTTTGGCAGGCTACTTGGTCGCTTGGGACGAGAATTATTTTCCGGATCTCAAGCCGTTCGATGAAAGGAACGTTAAACCGGACATCGTACCCCGATAACTATGACGAACGAGCTCGCAGTGTCGTCGGTTTTCTTAGTTGCTTTATCGTGCGCCTTACACCTCACCGATTGTGTTCGACAAGTTTATCATCATCGCAAAAAGATACACGCACTTGTGTGTGGTTTTGCTGTAAGGTTTAAAGATCGTATATTTAAACCTTACTAACGTAATTTAACTTAAATTGTTGATAATAATTCTTTAGATTGTGGTTAATCAAGATATGGTGAATACAAATGACTTTGTTCAGTGTGAGAATTATTGTTACTTCCTTTGTTTTTTAAAACGAGAATTATTGAAACAACGATGCAAGTTACATTTCTCATATTTTGAAAAATTAAAGAATTCGTAAACAAATAATATTATCTATATTTATAAAAATTAACTATTTATATATCATTTTTCAGTTTGTTAAAGACAAATTATAAAATTGTTGTGAAACGCCAAGAGATTTATGCATGAAACTCGATTTCAAATTTTTATTCTTACTGATTTGTGGCATTCGCATCGATTGTGTATCGTCTAGATTACTTCGGCCCTCACTTAGTTTAATCCGCAAGAGATCCTAAAGTACTTTGTGCCCGAATTGGATCTAAAAGTAGTTAAGTCAACTGGCGCGTCGCGTGAAGTAGTAAAGGTAGTAACAGGTCGGACAACAAATCCATTAAGCCAACTGCGTCTGATGCTATGTGCCAAATGTTTTTGCGCATCGACAATGAGTTCGTGTGCATAACAATGGCAGGGATTCGTTCGTACTTACCGTTAAATCTGTACAAAGCGAACTAACTTAATCACGGTATTATTCTATCCCGTAAATATAGAAGATTTTCATAGAAGTTCGTGTCAAAAAATTTCCTTTATTAATTAAAATGACTTTCTATTATGTAATCTAGAGGTGCGTTTTCTTTGACGAAGACCGCCACCGGCATTCTCTTCAAGTTCAGCAACATCGAAGACTTTCAGGCGGTGTATAAAAAAGGCTTTCACAAAGTGACGGGAGCTCGTTTCTACAAAAAGGTAATTACTTTGACATATTCTCGCGATTTAATCATCTCTGCATTTATGAAATCACGAAAATATTTCGTCTTAGCGATTGATTGAAATAACGGCTGGCAAAATAATTTTGTCAGAAATAATTTAACGTTATATATTAGCGTTTTTAAACTTTACATCCGAGTGTGTTGCATTATATTGCACGATTACCCGGGGAACCTTACTAAAGCTAAAGTACCTGACGCAGAGAAATACTTTATAGCGCTTCTGCAACTAATCTCGGGATCTGCACGGATTCTGCACTCTCGCGTAAATACATATTCCAAGTATGCAACAAAGTACAAAGGGTGTTCAACGAAAATAATTTAATGATAATTTGCGTAAACTTGATGTTGAATTTGATTTGATTTACGTTAACTTAAAGCTGATTGTAAAAATCGCTAAATATCTATTTTATTCTTGAGAGTCCGCTTTGTCGTTATTACCTAAAATTAACATAATGTCACGATTCTTGTAAACGTTTTTATAATCTTTCCCCCAGAATGATGTGCATTATAATTCGTAATATAGGTCGCTATTCCGTGTAGACCGGCGAAGATCTTCACGGTCTACGTTCTAGATGTGCCCGAAGAGCTGCCGGAGGACGATATTAGACACGCTCTCTATAAATATCGATCTATCGTCGAAGTAACCAGGCTACCCCTGAATACGGGAACTGTTTGTGAGTCACGAAAATGCAAATGCTTCTTCTCCATATTTCTCATACCGTCGCTCTTCCCGAGGGGGAAAGCTTCAGACCCTATGCGCGTAACGTGATGGATACTGCTTCCTCTTTTACGATCTCAAAAATCTTTTCGCTTACATGTATTTATATATTAGATATATGTTTGTATACGTATATAATTTAGAACGCAATCTCAATAAAAGAATTATTTGGAAAAACCGTTCGATGTACCTACAAGGAAAGATTTTGCTGAGGTATCTAAAAATTTAACTAGACACAGATCGAAAAATATTTTTGTTTAAATCATCAAAATAATTATATAGGATGTTCAAACTGATAGCTAGAATGTAAAAACATTTTGCATTGTCAAAAATGTTTAGGCGTTCTACATAATTATTTTGATCGTCCAAAACTATTTTCAGATCCAGCTAAATTTTTAACATTAGAAACCAGTCAAAATGACTGGTTTTAAAAATTCATTTAAAATATATTCAAATTTATGACTCTCTATTTCAAAAATTTTCCGTGACTTTTATTACTATCTGAAGAATTAAATTATTAATTTGTCTTCCTCTCTTCTTCCCATGTTTTAAAGTTATATATGCACTATACTTATATATACCGAACCAGTTATTTTGACTTAATTGTCGGTAGTTCAAGTGTTAAATATTACAACAAAATCGTTTTTTCCGTGTGTTATTCAGTATCTCGAATTGCGTTTTTTCATATTTCGCGTAACAATAGATTTTGCAACTGACTTTATGTTTCACATTCACACGTTTCGTACGCGCGCGTATTTAATAACGCCATTACCCTCCTAACGCGACGCGCCGAGCTCTCTGGTTTTCTGCAACGCATGCAATAAAATCGTGTGTTAAATAAATCAGTGAAGGCCATCAATGACAAGTTAAAGAGCGACGCGCAGAATCTGAACGAGCCGGCGACGATTTATACGGGGCCACCCGTTATAAGGGTTACCCTGGCCAGTGTGGAGGAGACCTCGATGCTGCTGAGCCGTGGTTTGGATTTTTATGGGGCCACATATTTCCCCACCGAAACGCCCCATCCAGCCGCTCAACCCCTCGCAAAATACAAAAACAACAGGTGGGAAGTGAATTCGTTCGTGCATGCTTGCTCGTGCGACGCGAGCCGCGCGTGATTCATTGAACGACAAATTCGCGTGGCCCTGTTAAAAATTACGCGCGATATTGTCCCGGCCGATATTTATTATCCGATATTTATTAACTATCGTCGAAATTGCGCTCGACAATTCGGTATAATCGCGGTTGTTTAAACATCAATTACTTCCGAATTATACGGGACCGCTGTTATTCATTCGCCCGTAAAATGTGATCAAACGTATTAAAAATGACTTTACACGAAAACGATTTTTCACACGAGAGATGAGCGAGCTACTAAACGCAATCGATATTCTCCGCTTGTTCAAATTATGTAGATTTCAGTTCGATGCGCTCGCTACGACTATGATTGCTTCGATGAAAATCATCTGTCTATCGACGTTTTAATAAAATAGAATTAAAAAAAAAGGCGAAATAATTGCTATTAGCTTAAAATGCAATCTCTTTAAAAAAAAAAAAGAAAAAATAATGATAGCGCCATTACGTGATCCGCTCTTCTACTTCGCCGTAATATCTTTAATGGAACATTGCCAATAAAATACAAAAGGTTTGCGGGCATTAGGGAGAAACGCGGCTCTTTTCAGAAAAAAAAGAGAAGAAGAGAGAACCCCTTTCACGTGTTTCGCCATTGCAGATGGATCGACCTGGCGTCGATCGGTACGGGACAAAGAGTGAGGGACCTACTTCCGGTCTTTGACAACGCGGGCTTCAACAAATTGCCACCTCCGGCGAGCCGTGTAATAAAACCGCAAAGAAACTGACACGTCCCCCGTCCGGCACCCCGAATTCTTCGGCCGCCGCAACCGCCGCGATCGATAACGGCGACGAATCGAGGGAGGACGCCACCGCGGGGATGACGTTACGACCCGACGACAATACTAATGCGGACTATCTCGATCGAAATTCGGACAGTGGCAGCGAGGATTCGCTTTGAGCAATTCTCATTCCAACGCGACTCTCCAACTCGACCGTCAATCGCGACGTGAAAGAACGAGATTGACCGTCGTATGTATACGGGATAAAGGCCTTTGCATGTAAAAAAGTTTTAATCGTAACCGTAAGGCCGTAAACAAATCGACCAATCAAAATTGCGATTTTACGATAGAGCAGAACTCGACAGTGATTGATCGATGTTTGTGATTAAAATTTTTTACGTGCAAAGGCCTTAAACGCATAAGAGAAGCGAAATATAGGAAGATTATACATTTTTCGGACAATTGAATAAAAATTTGAAATTTACGGAGGGACTTAACGTAAAGATACACGGAAAGAACGGTTTTGCCGAAGTATGATATTTAAAAATTTAGCTGGATACAGATCTGAAAATAATTTTGTTGGACCATCAAAATAATTACATGAGACATTCAAGCATGATGAGCGATACTGTAAAAAGTTTTAATATTCTAGCAACCAGCTTGAGCATTTTTACGTAATTATTTTGATGGTTTCACAAAATTATTTTCAGAGCTGTATCTAATTAAATTTTTAGATACTTCAAAATCGTCTTTCCGTACATGCGCACTATTTTTCTTCTTTCAGCCAGGATAACTCGGTTATTTTATTTTACAGAGAGAGTAGACATACACGAAGACTAGAATCATATTCTCCTCAATGTAGATGACAGTGCTAACAAAAATGAAATGAAGAGTGCTGACAAAAATGTTAATTTATTTAGAAAAAGTGAGGCGTAAAAATTCGTGAGATTGCACGATGAATCGTCCTTCCGAGCGAGCGGTGATACGCGTCGCGACATGTTGGACAGTTAAGTACATAATAATACGTCAGCGCGTGTCGCATGCTGGCTCTCCCCATCATTCCGTTACTCGTGAGAAGGATATTGTTTTTATCACTCGCGCCGTCTCGCATAAAAACATTAGTACGTGCGTATTAGTTATTTTAACGCGTCACACCGACACCGACACCGGCTCCGACTCATCATGACACAACTCGATCGAGAAAGGATGTTCAACGTAAGAGCACATCAATTTACGCCTCTAGCGATAAGTATTGGAAAATTTTATTCGCGTGTGTAACCGAGTTTTCTAAGAAACTTTCTTATACAGCTATATTAAAAATGAAAACAGGATAACTGAGTTATCTGGTGTGAGTTATCTAGTGTTAAGTTACATATGATTATATGTGTTAAAAGTAAATATGTGTCAGTCTTCATGACACATATTTATTCATGAAAGTATTCGATTTATTGGTGCGTCAAATATTTTCGTGAGAATTACAATTAGAACTCCAAAATTCAATAAATAATTTATTGTCGATGTTAAACTTGCAGATCGGAAAGAAACAAAAATACATGACATTTTTATTGCACTGATGGATTTCTAAATTCATAGAAAAGAGCCCATTCGATTCTATTTTCTGAGATATTCACTGTTTTGTAGGCTTCGATCAGAATTATCGAAAAAAAGGTTTTATCGCGATTCGTATAGAACAATCCGAAATGTAACTGCTGGAATTAATCTATTGTACTAAATAATTCCCGTAAATCATTTTTTTTATTTATTTTTTTCGGTCAATCTTGAAGCTGGAAGATTCGATAATGTTTCAAATGATAGTTTATAGTCTCTAATCATCAAATCTAGTGCCGACTCCATTTCGATCGAATGGGTCCTTTCCTATGAAACTGACACATATAATAACTTTAACTTATTTTATTTTATTCGTCGCTTTATTCAAGAAAGAAAGTAATCGTACCTTTCTGCGATAAAATGAAGTTAGAGAAATTTTTCTCTCAAATATATATCGTCTAATAATGTCACACACTTTATCGGATTTATAATGAATTTAATAAGTGCACGTAAAAAACTGTCCCTCTAGCTACAATATATAGGAGAAAGAAACTATGTGTCCGCCGGAAGATTAATTTAATTCTTGCTCTCCTGTGTTATACAAACGAAACCCGGTTAAAACGTAAGTCCAGCCGTATATCTCTCAGATGCATGTGCGACCGATGGAGGGTCAAGCGTAATGTGCAAAGGGAAACTGCATTATACGCTCGTGACTTGTACAGCCATTTCTCGACACGCACACGCACCGTAAGATACACCGTGCCGGTTCGCAGGTCGACGTGATTTCTAATCCCGTCTCCCTCGCATGCAGCGAAGGTTCCTATTTTTTCCCTCGGCGAAAAGGTCAGCGCCGCGATATCAACCACAATATACATATATATATATATATGTGTATATATATATGAAATTACCGTTCCTATCAGTCGCCTACTTTTGTGCCAGTCACGCGACTAACATTATCTTAAAACACCGCTAATTGTAAGTCGATCACGCGCGAAAAATTAATCCACCGATGCGTCGATAATCAGAATTTCACGAAGCAAAGCAATCGAATCTTATACGAAATTCATAAAAGTATTCGATTTATTGGTGCGTTATCATTCAAATACTTTCGTGAGAATTACAATTAGAACTCCAAAATTCAATAAATAATTGTCGATGTTAAACTTGCAGATCGGAAAGAAACAAAAATACATGACATTTTTATTGCACTGATGGATTTCTAAATATTAAGTTGTAYGTGTTTTTCTTTCGTACGAAGYTTTCTTTGATCGCATAAATTATTACAATTAGAACTCCAAAATTCAATAAATAATTGTCGATGTTAAACTTGAAGATCGGAAAGAAACAAAAATACATGACATTTTTGCACTGATGGATTTCTAAATATTAAGTTGTATGTGTTTTTCTTTCGTACGAAGTTTTCTTTGATCGCATAAATTATTACAATTAGAACTCCAAAATTCAATAAATAATTGTCGATGTTAAACTTGAAGATCGGAAAGAAACAAAAATACATGACATTTTTGCACTGGTGGATTTCTAAATGTTAAGTTACTTGTACGTGTTTTTCTTTCTACGAAGCTTTCCTTGATCGCATAAATTATTACATTGCAAGTACAAACGATTGTAAAGAAATTACTTTAGAAAGTTACTTTTAAAATATAAAATATAATCTTTGTTAGGGAGATCGCAGATTTACTAATAATAATAAAAAGTATATTTAAGTATAGCTAATCTATTTTTTTTTAATAATGTGTTAACAACTCGATTTTTTATAGTATTTAGAAATCTGGAAGTTATAGTATTTATGTTTACCTATCGTATAATAATATAACTATTGAAACAAACACATATTAATAATATCTTTAATTTATGACATAAATTAAAGTTTTAAATATTAAATATTTCAAAGAAAGTCAATGTATTTGATTGTGTTGTATTAAACAGTTTAAAATAAATATGTGCTATATAAAACAAAATCAGTCGTAATTATATATTAATCATAGTTAGATATCTTTATATATCTCAAATTTTAATTGCAACACATCCAGTATATAACATTACATAAAAACTCTTTTATTAACAATATCTAGTAGAGATACGTATAATGATGCGTAAATAAGAATGATAAATATACAGTGTTGCCTTAAGAAAATAAAATATTCATAAATAAGGACCTGATAAACTCTATATCGTTCAATTTATGTAAAAGAATGTAAGCAATTATGGGACAACAGGATTTAACGTGGGGAAAAACTGAGCGAACGAGTTGAAGTAAAACAAGGCTGTTTTTTCTTTCTGCATTCGAGTGAATTGCGAATAATCACCGGTACACATTCGCATAAACGTTCGCCACATCGTGAATTTTTTACAAAGCGCTTCAATAATAATAACGAATGAAATTTACTTTGTACAACGTGCATGCGCTTATTAAGATATATATTATGCCATCCGTTATGTAACCCGTAATATTCCCGTTATATAAACGTCCCGTTGCAATTACGTAATACCCGTACGAATGAGATGTACACTTGATAGCGGATCGTGATATATGTAGCTTTGCCACTCGCGCGAAAGTCATAACGACGTTATTGCCTTCTTATTAAAAGTATTACGATTCGTACCGATGTACTTATCACTTTGCGGTACATTTATTTTAAAATTTCTTGCGCCATTACTCGTGCGCGTAAGTGGCACGTGATTTAGACGTGATCGTGTAACGAGATGTAAAAACATAAAATAAAATCCCTTTTCTCTCTTCCTTCCTCTCGTAACTTACATTCCACGTTCTTAAATTCAATATGAGAATTATTTTTCAGCATTTTAATGTGAAACAATCGCGATCGTTGTCCTTAGATATCATTTTCTATGAAATATAATCGTCGAACAAATATAGAAACGGAGAGAAGATTACCGCACTAAATGCCGTGCGTTTATTTCTGATTATTTTCGTCGCCGACCGGGGGAAGGAAGGAGGGACAAGAATGACGTTGCTTTTAACAAGGCGAGACTTTATCAGGAAAGGAGCTCATGGAAAGAGAGAAACTTGGCCGCGATGAGTGGTGGTCACAGGAGGGTATAAGTAATTCTCCGAGAATGCTATTACGTCCTGCTGCGCCTTCGCTCGGGGGACGAGGGCTATTTCAACGCGTAATATGAGAGAGGGTGGATATGGGAGGTGGTAAATGTCAGCTATGTATGAAAGAGAGTGCCGCCGTAGAGCGAACGTGGCGCGGACAGAGCCGGGTTATCCGCCACGGCGGGATGGGGACCGGGGGTTATCCATGGCCATGGCAGGAAACTCGAGGGACCGGCGATAAATTGTACGTCTTCTGAAAAAATCTCAGGTAACTTAAAATATCGTACGTTTTTTGTCCTAAACATATGAGGGAAAATGCCACCGCAGTCACGTTGTCGCGCGGACGACATTATTCGCTGTTTGCGAGTTTGAAATTAAAGAACGAACAATGGCGGTGTTTTTAAAATGTTTTCAGGCAATTTAGCAAATCATAATGTATATAACATATCTATATTAATTTTTTATGCGTATATCTATATATTTTTTAATGCGTAATATACCTATTTAGTTGTGCAAATGTAATTAGGGAATATTTATTATATGATTACAACATATAACGAAAATGTAATAAAATAAAATTAATAATATAGTCAGCTATGAAAGTACACATTTTAATCAAATTTTATATAATAATAATTTAATGACATTATGCAATATATATAAATGTAATACTTTAATAATATATCTCTGAAATTATACATGGCTACATTCTTGTTATTGAATGTCCATTATAAATTTTATGGAAACTTATTGTAATTATATAAAATGTTATATGCTTGTGTAAAAATATTTACTTTATTTTAAAAAATACAGCAAAACAAATCTGAGAATAAAAGAAAGAATTGCGGAAGCACCTTGCTCTCTAAAGTGCGAAAAATACGCGGGATAACAACTGCCACCAATTTAGCGACTCCAATTTTGATGCAACGTGGATTTTTAGGACAAGTTAAAGTGAGAAACCTAGTTTTGTTAATGGCCGTAACTTTATTTTAGAGGACGAAGCCCGAGCGGACGAGCTTCGCTCACCAACAAGTGCCATTATCATCGCCTCTCGACTCCGTAACCATAGACTAATTTCGCTTAAAGAGCCCGCCGGACAGTTAACCGGTTTTTTTAGTCTCCGTCTCCGCAAATTTCAATTTTACGTGCAAAGAAATTTCCGAAAGTTAAGCGCGACGTGTAATTACGTTTCCTCTTTGACGAGAGATACGCGACCGCGCAATTGTCAAAACTTTTTACCAGACAATCATATTAGAGAAGGTCAATTGACGGCACGTCAATTTAAGGAACAAAAGCCAAATTTGCCAAAGTTAAAATTTTTACATTGATCGACTGCGCGTCAATTATTTAATCCGACGTCCGAATAAAAGCCGCAACGAAAGAATAAAGCGATCGCGTTTAGGCGGAAAAGCAGTAAACTCGGTCGAAATCACTGTTAAAGCGGCCTCGCTTCGCCGGAACGAAAAGCGTGTCGAATCGATTAAAAATGTATGCGGAACGTGTGCTAAGCAGCGGATATTCGAGGATAGGCCTCGGGGGATCAGCCCCTGATGGCGCGAGAGACGGCCGACCGATCTACGCCTATCAAGCGGGCGAAGGGGAACGAGAATCGATGGAAGATTGAAGGGGGACTCGCTTGCTGCCAGGCAAGCTCGAATGTTGCAAGCAACGAGAGAAACGGAAGAAAGAGCGAGAAAGAAAGAGAGAGAGAGAGAAGGGTGGAACGCCTGGTAAGCACCTCTGAAGGACCATTTCCTCGAAGCTTGCGTTCCTAATCGCATCGGAGTCATCTATATTATTACAATGCTCCCGCGCATAACCCTCTGAGCGCGCTTTACATGGATGCAAAGGTTTCAACCTACAATTGACTTGATTCGCCTCCCCTTTCCCCTCTCTGTTCCACTATATCCTCCTCCTTATTACCCGCGGCGAAACGCTTCCCTTCTCGTTCCACGGCCTGTTTCCTCGTCACTCTGCCGTTCCCCAGCACGTGCAGGAGACTGCGGAAATTGTCAGCTGTAGTTTTCAAAGTAGTCTCAATCAGCGATATCGTCGATTTTAAGCCAATACCATAAAATGTATCTCTCGAGATAGAATAGTTCTAGGTACTCTTATTTTAAGATCATCTTAAGTAGTGTCTTAATATGCTAATACGGCTCTGTTGACTTGATCTAACAACGAGACTAAATCTATACTTAGATGGTCTTAAATATAAGAAACGACTATAAATACCGATCAGTTTAGACGGATCATTTTATACCTTCTTTAACAGACTGTCACAGCACTAATCTTTTACGCGATGTCAACATTCAATACATGCAATAATATTGCTCTGTTTACTTTTATGGAGATTTTCACGCAAATCTGAAAAGTAAAAGTACATTTATTCAGTTAGCACGGGGATTATTTTCGCGTTGACTAAATTATACTGTAATATACACACGTAGCGAAAATAACGGGATTAAAAGAGAGAAAGAGCAGATTTTCCGCGTCAACGTCGGACAATAATCGATACGCTCGCTGTCTACCGGATAGTCGCACCTGTGTTTTTATTACATTGTAGTTCGCGCCGAGTTTAATTAGAGACTCCACGGGTGGTAACCAACCAATCTATCTGTAATGTCCCGCGGCGTCAACTCTCGTTTTCTTCCCATCGGTCGACTAATTAAATAAATATAGGACACGCAATGCATGGTGCTCTCCGATCGATATCGAATTCTACGGCAGGCTCGCCTGATGCGCGCGGAACAATACTGAAATACCGCCGTTAACGCAAATCAAAAACCGTCAGAAATAAGAGACCTGAGAGGGAAAAACGAGAAACGTGTTTAATTAGGAATGTTTGTTCTGTAATCAAGAAGAATGTAAGGAAAGCAAGCTATTGAGCCCATGTCTTAATGTAGTAGCTCCGTGAAAAAAAAAAAGTTATTTGGACAAATTCGTGTAAATTCGTTCAAATTTCAACATCTAGGAAATTTCGTCTTCGCGACGTTATCACATCTTTAAATTATCTAAAACATTATAATCTTTTATTTTAAAATCAAGGTAATATTTTTTTCAGTGCGAGAAAAAAATGGTTGCAATTATCATAAATTAGCTGTAATTTATAGTCATTTTCGGTGCCAACTATATAATTATTTAATTATGTAAATTATAGCTGCTTCAACACTAAATTACGATCGTCAATAGTTTATCGTCACAACTACATGATATACATTCATGCAACTATATGGTAGATTATTTTACTCGTAAACGGAATTTGCACATAGCAAATTGTACCATAAAATATTAGGATAACAAACATAATAGAAAATATAAGTTTTGATATTTCTGATAATATTTCAGATGTTATTATATTAAATACATTTTGGTACGTACACGAGGGTCGTTTGATAAGTCCTTAGAAAATATACGAGACGGCGTTACTAATATGAAATTGATATGATAATCGACAATTTATTGTTCTTCAAACCTCTACGAATATAAAATTTCAAACAGATTTGTCAATTGGTTTTGTTGTTACAACTATCTAAAGTGAACTACTCAAAAGATGCTGCGTTTGATGAAAAACGAAATCGAGTGATCATTACAAAAGTTGTTGTTTGGAAAGATTCAAACATAATCTGAAGAATCCACTGAGTAAAAAGAGATTTGGCTTGATATTGAAGTAATTGAAGTAATGCAGTAAATGGTTATTTCAAGGAGAAAGACAAATCATATTATATAGAAGATATGAAAAGCTTGAGCATCGATCCAGTGCATGAAGTGCATTAAGGAAAATTATATTAAAAAATAAAAATAATTTTGCTCCATAAAATTTATATTTTCATATTATATTGTATTTTGATACTTATATTTTCTAAGGACTTATCAAACAACCCTCATAGGAATTCCAGGAATTATCAATTCCTGAATTTATAATTTTTGTGCAGAATTAAAAACTGTACTGTTACAAAATCATCTTTCACTTATTTTCATTTTTGAATTCAATTTTGGAGATTCATATTGAAGGACCCATTTAATATCGGTAAAAAATTAGAACCATTAGAATAACGATGAAAAATCTCATAATGCTGCTTTTATTCTATCTTATGCGATTTTTATTTATAAGGAATAAAACTTCGCCGTTTCATCTAGAGGAGGTACTACTTACGGGAAACGTCTAGTAAATGTAATTAGTCAAATGTTAACACATTCGTAATTATCGGGTGAGACGTTTAGATGAACGCCACATATAATTTCCAAAAGTCTATAGCTGAATACTACAAGATACTATCTGCTCTTTGGTGTATGTGTGTGAATATAAGAAATATCACTTCTCAATATGATGCTTATAATCATTTGTTGTTTAAAATTAAAAAAAAAAAATTAAATATTACAAACGCATGCTGAAAATATGGATAAAAAATTATTAGCAATATTAAAATTGATAGAGTTGATATACAGCTAAAAAATTTTAAATGACGTAAGACTAGACATTACCGACATTCAGCTAAAGAATTTGAAATGACGTAGGACTACATTACCGGTCTCGAATGTGTTAATATAGTCACACGCAATGTTTGAAAGTGATCGTTTCTTTAGTTTTTTAAAAATACATTTTTAATTTATTATCACTTAAATAAATATAATAAACAAATATTTAACAAAGTTATTATTCACTAAAATTGCAATTGTATTTACTACATAAAAATGTTTGTTTTATTTATAATATTATCTTAATATTTTATTATATTAATATTAATAATTTAAAATTATCATAGATTATAATAAAATTTTTTTATAACTGGTAACACTATACATATAAGATTACTATTAATAATAGCAATAATAATAGCAATAACTAAAAATGGACCACAATTAATTCCTAATCATAATTATTTTACCATACAATTATCAGTCATAAATACTAAACACTTTTCTTTCAGTATACCTCTCACACAAAATTACTATGCGTCTATTTTAATCCAAAATATTACATCCAGAAAAATATTGTGGATACAGAATATATTTTTTCCCAGTCACCTATCTCAGGTGTGTTAATACCATAAACTGTCAGATAAATTTTTAAGCACGTACTCTCTCCTTGTTCCGCCTCATTGGCTTCTCGACTCGCGGGAGACTGTTATTATACTCAACTTTCGAGGCGCATCGTCACGATTCCGCCAGGGTAAATAAGCGCGAAGAAGCCGGGGGGGACCAAGGAAAAAAAGCGGGATTAGAAGGGACGAAGAAGTGAGGCGAGCGGAAAAACAAGGACAAGAAAGAAGCAAGAAAGGCAGGAGAAGGCGGAAAGAAAAGGAAGGAGGTCAGGGAGAGCGTCTCCGAGATGAATATTAAAATGTAAAGTTCCCAGCAAATTAATCGCGTTAACGTCAGGGCATTTTTTCGCATCCATCCTCTATCTCTCCTCCTCCATGCATCTCTCTTTTTCCAGCTTCCTCCCTCGCTGACCATTCTATTTTTCTCCCTACCCTCTCTCTCTCTTTCCCTCATCGCGCCAACCAGTGCAGAGTCCGACTCTGCGCTCCGTTGCTCCTGAATATTCATTAATCCCGCTTTCCTCCGCCGTCCGTCGGAAATGCGCGTCTTGGGCGAAATATAAAAAGGAGAGTAAATCTCCTTCGCGCCGGTCGTCACCTCCGTCGGCATCGCCGGCGTCTTCCAACGCCGCGACGCGACGCCGCCCGTGCGAAACGGACGCTCCCGGCGTGCATGATTGTCGCGAACGAAATTCTCGACGCGTTTCGCGTTGATATCACCGCGAGTACGAATGCCGGATATACGCGGCGGTTACGCCGTCGCGTTCGGAGTCGCCGCGCGGAATTTACATGCTCATTAAAGAAATGAAGTTTCCGGTTTACGGCTTGGCTTACGCGAGACGCCGAGACAGCACGTTTACGGGTTAACCGCGGACTTAAAATTACCGGCAATGTGACGAAAAGATAAACGAGACGCGCGACTTTCTCATGGTGGTTGCGGCGAGCGATGAAATTAAATGAAGGACATAGAAGGGAAATTTATTTCTGCGATTTACACGATTCGCGGCAAAGTTGAAATTTAAGTGGAAATGTTAATTTTCCAAAGTGTTCTCGAGATTATTGCCCACTGTAATTTCTTCTTTATTCGAAATAAAATCTTTTACAGAGAGAGAATGATTGTAAGATCTTTTCTGCAAGTCTCTCGAAAGACGGCGCGGACCTTTACTATGACACATACATATCGATATTACGTTGGCAAGGGCGTCCCGATGCCGCAAGTTCACCACGAGCGAGTCCCCGTCGCGACCGATTTACCGCAAATGGTTGGCCGCCAACCATTCCGGCCTCTTCAACCGCCAACTGTTTCAACGAGACATAATATTATCGCTGTGTTAAGTGCATCACAGAAGTGTTTGGCCACGCGGGCTTCCACCTTGGACCCAGTGTATGTGTTTTCATGTGTGATATAAAGACACACGTGAAACATAGGAAACTTTACACGCACGCGAAACCTCATCGCATCCCTCATCTTTTCAAATCATTTTAAATTCTTTGAACCATCGCGAACTGAATTTTAATTTGCGACAAATAAGAGTAATTTGCAGTAAGCTTAAAAATGTGTATGAAAAATATTGAGCTTGTATTTGTTTTTGAAATAACACTTTCACATGATATGTGTTTAAGAGAAAGAATTAATATAATTGCAATCTTTGACAAAATTTAATTTTTTAAAATTAAATTAAATTAACTTTGTCAAATATAATTATATTAATTCTTTCTCTTAAACACAAATCGACTTTAAACTCATTGAAAGTTTTGTATACACGCGTGTGTTTGTATAACTTTGAATTACAATGACCAGCTAGCGCGAAGAACAGCGACGTCACATTTATGAAATCGGGATTGAAATTTATTCGGCGAGATAAAGAGAAGTTCATTATGGGTGAGGCTTTGTTACTGTCCTCCCCAATTATAACAGCCTTTGTCGTCAAGTTTGTTAAAAGCCTGATCACGCGTGCGTGTTGCTGACGCGACGACAATGTCGAACGTGAATGGGGAGACGGGGTTAATACGATACACGTTACTTATCGCTATTTATGTCGATCGGTCAGAAATTTGAGAGGCCGCACAATTAAGGGTAAAACAGGGTAAAAATATACGTGTTTGTTTAATCGGACGATAGTGTCGGAAATAAAATTCCGGAGAAAATAGTCGAAAATTATTGGGAAGGAAATTATTGCTACACGAAAAGAATGATTTCGTTGAAAGTCTAAAAGGTTAGCTAAATACAGATCTGAAAATTTAGCTAAATATAGATCTGAAAATAATTTTGTTTGGACCATCAAAATAATTAAGTAGGACGTTCAAACTGGTTGCTAAAGTGTTAAAATCTTTTGCAGCGTTGTCATCAACATTCAAGCGTTCTACACAATTATTTTGATGGTCCAACAACATTATTTTCAGATCTGTATCTAGCTAAATTTTTAGATATTTTAGCAAAACTGTTCTTTTCGTGTATCAAAAAGAAATTTGTTCGCAAAATCTGTTTTTTTTTTTTTTTGTCAAATCGTTTTTGGCACGGTTTTCACACAATTCTTTATTTAATAACACAACTTTTTATAGTTGATATATTTACAATTTTTCATACTGTATATAATTACCATATAATTTTTGTATTATTAGATAAATCGCTTTCATCATTGATTATGTCTTCTATTTCGTCTTCATATTCACACATGTCCACGTGTGTTAATATAGTATTAATTTTTTTCTAATAATTATATCAAATGTCACTGCAAAAAGTTCATCGACCAAAAGGACAAAGAGAAAAAGAGAGTGAGAGAGAAAGAGAGAGAGAGAAGGAGAGAGACACGAGTACACGATTGACGTTACTTCATTGCCATTATAATGGTTCACGCTACAGAGAAATAGCATTAAAAGCACTGTCTAAAGCACGCTGGAGCAGCGTTGCGCATCGAACACAGGTAGGTGACCGACATAGCAAAAAAGTGATTATGTACCCGCGGTCGTGTACCGCTATCGCATCCCCTTCGGAATTCACTCAACGTGCATACGTCTCTCCATAGGAACATCGGTACGCATGTAAATCGTGCGCTAACGTTTAAATCGTATCGCGGATCCGCATCACATGAGAGAGAGAGAGAGAGAAAGAAATAGAGAAGGAAAAAAAGATGCGAGAGAGATGAGATGGAGATGAGATGGCCGAGTAGGAACGAGATAGGCAAAGGGTAGCAAATGAGAGGATTCCGCAGGTAACTCGATACACCGCCGTCGTCATATTTTTACGGCCGCTGAAACGAAACACTTAAAACGCGGCGGCGGCGGTGGTGTATACGCGTTATTACATTTACGCGATAGATCACACTAATTGCGGTGTACAACGAGAACGGCGGTCGCTCGTAACTTATGTGGCCTGGTTACGAGTTTACGAGGGTCGCGAGAGCCTCGAATCGCGCGGCGGATACGTCACGCTAATCCGCGAAAATTACGCGGAATTTATTTTTCTTCGGAAAACGCGCTCTCTCCGCTCCCCCATTTTCCGCCCGCGTGATTTATAAATAACCACAAGCGTGTCGTTACCATGGCGAATTGCGCAAGGGAATTTCATTGCTTGTCACACGCGTTCTCAAAAAAGGCCGCCGCCTCCCCGATGACCTGCCATTCCGTCCGCCTGCGGGTGTAGAAATTTTGGCCGACCGATCGACGTTTGTAAGCTTCCGCGAGGAGGAAATTTGGCACCGATGGATAATAAAATGGTACGTATAGTGCAGGATACAAACGTCTATCCCACAAATAGCTAAAAATGGCTCGCATTAGCATTGTTGGACGTTGAAGCATGCGGCGCGTCGAAGGGAGGAAAAGAAGCAACGTCGTTGAGTTTATACATACATATTTCCAGGAAAAGCCTTGAAATATCTGAGACGTGCATTTCAGTAACGTTGCAAATGGTGATGTTATAAAGTGGAATGAATTATGGCGGCAGTACGTTGCAGACATTTTGTACGGAATGAAGACTCTATCACGAATGAGGGTGGTGTTTGAACGAAACGCGACTGGTTTTTGTGTTTAGTATATAGAAAACAACGGGAGAGCCGTTCAATAGAATTACCATGTCGTTGTACGACATAGACTTGAACGAGCACGTTTATATGGCAGAAGGCACGATGTGTATTCGCGACATGCGTATTAAAGTTTTGGTATGTTACAGGATTAGTAGGTATCGAAGTTGGGAACGTTACTTTAAAAATAACGCGTTACCGTTACCGTTATATACAATAAAAAGTAACGATCGTTACCGAAAAAAGTAACGGTAACGGCGTTACAAGTAACGCGTTATTTCCCTGATAAGTATATATTAAAATCTTCATTATGGCAATCTCTGGTGATTAGAAAGGAATCCGTGTGAAGTTAGTTTAAAACTCTATCGATTGATGCTGTCGGTTTGTTAAATTCAAAAAACGTACATGCGACGATGTGACAAAAGGCACATTATCTAAAAGATCTGCAAGAATGATATGCTTTTTTTCTTTCATTTCGTTCTTTTAATTAATATTAAATTATATCAATTAATATTTTTGCAACTTTCAGATAGAATCAATTTTTAAAAATTTAATCAAATTGAATCTTTTTTTCAAGTTGAATATTTAGCTTTTCCGATTTCTTAAATAATCTTTAAATTGAAATTGCATTTACGATAAAATAACGTACTTTCTGTAATACAACAAGTATGTATCTTTAATTTTACATCTTTTTAAATCTTTTGATGGATTTATCATAAAAATTGTACAATTCTTTTATCATGAAAAATCAATCAAAGAAATTTTATCCGCACATGTTTCTCAAAGAAGCATATTTAAGATAGAAAACTATAAACACAAGAGAATACGATCCATTATTCGAGACCCGCTGCTAGTTCGGGCTTGTTGTAAGATTATAACACGCGTGTAATACAGGAATCATCTCGATCCATGCGCGCCCCTTATGCATAAAATTAACAACTTACAAGGGGATTTCGCCGGCTGAGTATACAATTGCGAGGCATCAACCAGCTTTATTCGTGACGAACCAATTGAGGCAGCACGATTGTATGCGTGATAATATGCAGTAAGCATCGGGATTTACACACAGATGGGATGAACAACAAGAGACACTGCGAGAGATGGAGAATCAAGCTGCAAACTTCCGAAACGAAGATTCGCCAGTTAGTTAAAATCGAATCGTCTGGATACGAAGATTGCGCGATTATGGATTCAAGAAATCTATTACTATTTAAGAGTAATTTTATAAATTCATCGTTTCATTGGGAGGTTGAAATACAAATTGGGATTAAGTTCTGTTTCGTCTCTCATATTATATTACTAGAAATATTAAAACTTCAATCTTTTTAAAAGTATCTGACACACTCGGAAAGAACGAAACTCAGAATTTTGCTGAAATATCTGAAAATTCAGCTAGATACAGATCTAAAAATAATTTTGAACGCTCAAGCTAGTTGTTAAAATGTGAAAACTTTTCGCATTGCTCGTCATGTTTAAATTTTCTACATAATTATTTTGATGATTCAGCAAAGTTATTTTCAAATCTACCTGAACTTTTAGCTGCTTCAGCAAAGTCGTTTCTTTCATGCAGTAGGCATGTATTGATTCGTTTCTATTTCAGTGATATTATAGATCACTATAATGTAATTGATCGAGTGATATTACCGCGAAGTGACGTGCTCCGACGTAGCAACGGTCGGTCCAGAAGCTTTGCAATAATTAACCAGCCGTTGTAATCCGTCGTTAATTACGTGCGGATTCAGAGGAAAATAATTCCCGCGTCACGCGACAGCGGGAACGATAATTATTCCGTGTTCCATCATGCACGCATGCAGCCGCGTGTCACGCGCGTACGCACATGAACGCAATACGTGAACGATTAATTATCCCGCAGCCAGTCGTCTTACGATCCCCATACCTGCATTCACACCGTTCGACCATTAGCCTATCTCTATCCGTGACAATGTGCGATGATGTCATCCGGGTACATAGATAACAGTTTCCGTATGTGGTACACGCCCACCTATAGACATCGTGATTAAATTCAATAAATTTAGAGGAATATTTGCGAAAAGCTACAACGTCCAATTCCAATAAATAAAGAATAACTTCATGATTCAGCGAAAGATATTGTCCTTTTTGCTAAATACATATTGCAAACCTACTATTACTATTATTTTCAAGTAAACCCGAAATATCATTTTCTTATGTCCTGACATTCTTTCAAAGGTCACTTTCATTAAGTTAATTGACGATTAACTCGCAGAAATGTCAGTAGCAGTTCAATGTATCAGAACTTCTTCTCTCTCTTTCTCTTCTGAGACAAACTGTGTTTGATTCTCACGTTGGCAATCATGATTTAATCATTGCTGATTTAATCATTGATTAATCTAACCGAAGGTTGGTAAAAGAGAAACTCTAAATCCATCATTTCGTGAATCAAGTAGACTCGTTTTAGTCAAGTAGTACACGGAAAGAATGGGTTTTGCTGAAAGATCTGAAATTCTAGCTGGATACAGATCAGAAAAGTAATTTTGTTGAACCATCAAAATAATTATGTTACTAGAATATCAAAATGTTTTGCAGTATTGCTCACTATTTTTAAGGTTCCAACAAAATTATTTTGATGGTCCAACAAACTTATTTTCAGATCTGTATCCAGCAAAATTTTAGATCTCTCAGCAAAATCGTTCTTTCCGTGTAAAATTTTCTGTTAATGCAGTTCTTGAATATTTCGAATATAGTAGAACGGAAATAATATAAAAATATACAGATAGTAATGTAAATATGTAGATAGTAATGTAATATAAATGCAATTGTTATATGATATTCCCCACGTGCGCTCGTGTGGCACAATGTGGTTATTATAAGCGAAGGCAACTAATTGTTAGATAGCCGCAGAGTTCGGTATCGTATCATGCATTATGAAGGCCAATGAAAACGCTGCCTGACACACGTTCTATAGGGATAATTTTGGTAATAACGAAACTTCGGCTACGAGCGCACAGGTGCTTTCTGCAATAAAACTGCAGTTGCTGTTCTTTCTCGATAGCGAGAACGGGTATTTGGATGGTAACGTTTGAATATTACGTCGAACTTTGAACCGACTCTTTCCGACCACGACACTTTTGCGAAAAAGCGAAAGAATCGCGCGTTAATTCGGCACCGGAGGGAATGTTATCGGCCAAACTTTCACCGAAATTACGAGCTTTCTTTCCCGCGCTTTCACATGCGAACTTTCGCGTGCTCTCCTCCTCTCGTTTGCGTGGCGCGCACTTTTCAAAATCGGCGTGTCGGAGGTGAGAGAACACGAAGATTGTCATCTTCGAGATTTAGTAGGCTCTCCCGCGCGACGATACCGTCGCGACGTAAGAACTTTCGAACGAACGAGCGGCGAACTTTGAAATTTTCTATTCCCGTGCGCTCGACGTTTACAATCTATCTCCGGGGGAGTTGCGACCGAGGCTACGCCGGCAATAAAGTTTTAATCGACGATGATAATTTATGAGCGCGCCGGAACGCGTCGCGCGCGGAAAGAAGATCGAAAGACGGCTAACTCGGCACGACCCTGACTCGTCCCCGGAATTTCACGTGCCGATAACTCACGGTGAGAGTTCGTTAACGAGAAGTCGTCCGTTAACCGCGAGAATGCTTTTAATGTAAAGTGGACGAAGTCGTAAAGCTTCGGGGGCACCCCGATACGTAGATCAAACCTTCGTTCCCCGGCCACATCGCAACTTCTCGTTTCGCTTCCTTTACGATCTTGCGCGAACGTTTCCGCACGGAATGCGGGTAGTATCGGCTGCGGAATGACCGCGGAAAATCACCTTTAACCGCCATAATAAATGTCCCTGTATTCGTAGGGCTTTTTTCGCGGCGGTTGGCCGCCTTTAAGCGAAACCTCGGTCGTTCCATTTTAATCGACTCCGCCGCGCCGGTTAAATCAGAGCGAATTTTTTAAATTGCGAAATTCGAAATTCCTTCGAGTATATTTCACTCGGAAAAACGACTAGGGTGACTTTCGATTATTGAGCGTGGCATAATTTTTCGTGGCGAGCATAAAATGCTCCCTTGGCACGATTTTTATATTTGATCAACTTGAAATCATTTATTCTTGTTTCCTTGTTCGAGAAGTTTTAATCTCATCATCAAATCGATATAATACTTTTTTCAATAATGTTTTCAATACATGCATAAAAACTATATGTTAAGAGTCTAATCATTTTAAGAGTATTCATTGAAAAAAGATTTTGGTAATAATAATCAAGTCTAGATGATAGTTACTAATGCTTGGTGAAATAGTTTCAATCAAATGTTTGATTAATATAACCAAAAAAATTAGAAAAAATTATAATTAAGTTGAACCAATTAAACACTAATTTTACTTTATTTAGTAATTATTACCAAACAATTGATTACTATTTTTTATTATGTTTGGTAATACTTACTAAATATTGCACGAATACTAAACAAAATATGTTTGCTAGTAATTATATAATAATAATAATTTTCATTCCTGGTTAAAATTCTCTGCCGATTCAAATTATCAGGCTAAAACACATTTTTCGCATAAAATAACATTATATATTCTACCGTAAAATCTCATGATATTTTCATTTTGTCTGCGTTACCCTCCGTTTGAACAATTTAATCGAGGGATTCAAAAGGAGTGCGTTGACCTACATTGAGCGCACGGCTGAGTGCCGAATACTCCAGTTTATGGTGTTCACGCAGTAATTCGTTTAACGCAGATCAAAGTTCTGCGGCGAGTAAGTTAGCCGGCGTTAATAAATAGTTTAGCACCGAACTGCGAATGGGCGGCAGTAAATTGGGAAAGTCAGAGAGAAAGAGAGAGAGAGAGAGAGAGAGAGAGGGGGAGAAAGGACGAAATAATAGCCATCGATAACTTTCGCCACTCCTATTGTTCGATAATGTTCGCATATATTTTCAAAAAGTTTTTTCGAGAGACGAGAAGAAAAAAACAAGATTTATTGTTCCACTATCGTAAAAAATCTGTGGCATGCAATAGTTTTTAATACACACGGAAAGAACGGTTTTGCTGAAATATCTAAAAATTTAGCTGGATACAGACCTGAATTTTGTTGGTCCATCAAAATAATTATGTAGGATTCTAAATACTTATGTAGGAAACTGGTTGCTAAAATGTTAAAACGTTATGCGGCATTGTCAAATATCAAGCATTCCTTCCGTGCAAGTTCAAAATTAATTCTCAAAATCAACAAAGAAAAAAGCAGATTTAATATAAATATACGTTAATCATTTTAAAGCATTATGTTCTTTACGGAAGTTTCAATTTTTTAATCACAGACGATTCTGGAGCATCTCGCACGGTCGCGTCGCATAATTCCTGTTTACGGACTCACCTACACAATTCGCAATCTCCGCAATGCGTAACACCGCGCGATCACGTGGTATAAATAGTAAGGTCATTTCGAGCCACAGAAGGCCCTAAGCAAATTTGCCAGTTAATGGATATGAAATTTACTTTCGACCCTCGCCTATACCGTAGAACGCTCGATTAACATAACGATTATTATAACGAACTTTCGATACCCGTCATCCTATCGTTGTTTCGTACTTCGTTATCCGCCCCTTCGTTCCGTGTTATCGCATCGAGTATTGTGTTGCAATTACCGACTCGAGTAACCCGCCCTTCAGAAAAAGCCGCTGAACGATAATTTTGGTGAAAACATCGTGCAATTCCTTCGCCGAAAATAAATTTGAGTATTTAGTTACAAAGACGCGAGCAACCTTAAAAATACTGTACGGTTGCCGGTAGCGAAATTATAAAAATGCTCGTAAATGGGCAAGGGAAATAAAATGTTTGAAAAAAAATATCTGGCTAAATTCGAAAAATGAAAGCTTTAGCTTCGATATTGCGGTCTATTCAATGGTTGAATATCAGACGAATGCTAAATAAATATAAAAACGATCGCGACCGAAATGGAAATTATCGCAAAAATAGACATATAAATCCAGTTATATAACTTCAAAAAAAATCTCGGCATATTAAATAAAAGACAATTTTAAAAAGTACAAAGACAAGAAATAAGATATTATAGTAAAATAAAATATGTAAAATGATGTAATAGAAAGAAAAATGGATATTGGCTATAGAGTAAGGTTTTGATGGCACATGTCTGAACAAAAGAGATAATATTGAATTCTGTTGTAATACGGAGCGTCATAAACTGCCAACTGAGCGACATTTAAAATAAATTTCAATTTCCACTATTAGATCCGCAGTCCAATCGGAATATACCCTGTACACACATCTCGCCCCGCGTTTCAACATTGATTTTTCCTCTACCCTTCACCCGTTTCTCTAAATATTCTTCCCTCGAGCGAGCGCGGTCTGCAACCTCCGGCCGCCGCTGCAAAGAGAGCGAATCGTAAACGGTGCAAGAATGCACCGTGTATGCATCGGGAAACCGACCAAGAATTATTACGTAGACATGCATAAATGCAGCGACATGTGCGCGGATACATTCCCAACTGAGACACGCACCGTAATGAAATTCATCGGCGGAAGAAGCGTGAGTAAAACGAGCCGTGAAAGAAGAGAAAAGCGGAAATACGTGACGAAAGAGGGACGAGAGAGTCGGGGCATTAATTTGAATTCCGAGTGAATTGAGTTCAGCAACGCGCTCGAGAGTCATCTTTGGTTCTGTCGAATAACGTCGTCAAGGCCGCATCTTGCCCAATCGAACACCTTTATGACATCATAAATCAATGGGCGCGCGTGTCCGTCGTCGGAATCACGACGGTGTAATCGTGCGGCAATTCTGTCGGTTCCAAAATCGATGCGACTTTCCGAACGTTCGGTAAGTCGTCCATCGCAATCGGGATTGCTCGAATCTCTGTAAACGGCAGCGAATTTCGTTCAGCGTTATCCTCAAAATTCCATTGTTTTATTGCGCGTACATTTATTATTTTTACACTCGGCAAATTTGCAGCGATATTGAACGGTAACATTCAATGAGAATGATTGGCAGCCATTCTTGCGAGGGGAAAAATTCGATATTAAGTGCACACGCAAGTTGAAACACTTGCATTCTGCCAGCTAGAAATTCATTAGCGCAATCTCTCGATATTGGGATACATGTATTTGTATGTTCTACTCTCGCGGTCATGCCTGATTACTAACCCGCTATTCCCGCGCGCGACCTATCGATCCGTAAACGCGCAAGTCTACGTGAATTCATCATTAATCCTTGCAGTTCGGTTATTCTCGCCATAAGCGCGCTCGTCTCTGATCGCTCCGCTTCAATTATCTCTAATTTCGATATATTCTACGTCATCCCACTCGACGATGACCGGGAGGTCGCGCGTCTCTTTCGTGTCCCATTCCATTTAGTGGCTACAAATTTCCGATAAATAATAATGCAGCGCAAATGTACATAGCTTAAAGATAGTACATAAAATGGTCAATATTCATCGTTTTACACACGGAAAGAACAATTTTGTTGAAAAATTTAAAATTTTAGCTGGATACAGATCACAAAGGTAATTTTGTTGAATTATCAGAATAATTAAGTAGAACCAGAATATCAAAATTGTTTGCAGCATTGTTTATTATTTTTAGTTCCAATAAAATTATTTTGATGATCCAACAAAATTTTTAGATTTGTATCTAAAGCAAAATTTTAGTTCTCTCAGTAAAATCATTCTTTCCGTGCATGCTTTCACCTTGCCGTTTATTTCTCGCGAATTTGAAAAGTAATCATTTTTTAACATACACATATGCGGAATGCACATGAAAATATGTACAAGGAAAGAATATGTAGCAACGATTTTGCTAAAACATCTAAAAATTTAGGTAGATACAATTCTGAAAATAATTTTGTTGGACCAAATAATTACGTAAAAAAGAAAATGTTATCAAAAATTTTGATATTCTTACATATTTTAGTTTGAATGCTTTTGTGATTATTTTGATAGGTTAATAAAATTATTTTCAGATTTGTATCTAGCTCAATTATTAGATACTTCTACAAAACTGTTCTTGCGTATATATACGCAAGTTAGAATTCGCCCAAGTAAAGCAAACCAAATTTCAGACAATTGCCTTATTGTAACACAGAATACGTAAAAATGTGGCCAAAAATAAAAATGTAAAGTTACGCGTTTTTTATTTCATATCAAAATAATTATGTAGAAACGAAACTAGTTGCTAGAATATCAAAATTGTTTGCAGCATTGCTCATCATTTTTAAGGTTCCAAAATTATTATTGATAATTCAACAAAATTATTTTCAGATCTATATCCAGCAAAATTTTAGATCTCTCAGCAAAATCGTTCTTTCCGTATAAATTAATTGTTAAGCTTCCCGTCTTAAATTGTATTGTCATTTACATAATCTATGTTTTGGCTACATTTTTTTGAAACTGATTCCCACGCGTCATAGCCGACATCATCGTTCTCTTTTCCTGCGAGCCACAACGGCGCGAAGGATGAAACTTCAAAGACACGAACGCGACACGATGTCGCAAATTAAAGCGGAACGACGGCCAAGAGGCTTCTCCTACGTCCTTCTGCTTGCTTCCTTGTTCCGAGAAACTGGTATATACCGAACGCCCTTTCTCTCTCCTTCCTCTCTCCTCTTGCTTCGCAGCCCGCTGGGATTTTCCGGAGACGTGTCAGTGGTAAAGGTCAGACTTGCGTCAGACTAGAGGGAATACCGCGACTAAGTTGATCCGTGATTCACGGAAGATCGATGAACGTCTCGGTCCGCGGAGACCAACGCTTTTTACGCGAAAGCAGCTCGTGGAAAAGCTCGAGTTAATATCAGTATTACGTTCGTTCGAAAGAAATTGCGATTCCTTCTGCTATTTTTATCACTGCTCTTGCTGACTTATAAAAAAATGATTATATGCTGTAACATATCTTGTCAGAGATTAATACGTGATTATGATAACATTCAATTGATATATATTTATTTTAATTGTAAATCTATTTAAACTAACGTTACTTCGAGAACGACTACGTTAACGCGCGCTACGTAGCTCAAAGTATATCCAGCGTTTGTGAAAACGACTGGTCCGGGTTTTCTTACGGGTCTCGCTTCTCTTTTAACTCTCTTTAAAAGAAGAAACCTACGAGAAGACGAGGGAGGACTAGTCTCGAGGCAATGCGGATACAAGTGTCGGAACGCCGTGTAGCGGTGCCGGACGGGGGCTCAACTGATTACTTACACGACAGTGGGCGAGACTGCTTCAAAGACGACGAGTGCACACTGTGTCTCAAATTAAAGAGGGACGACCGTTACTCTCTCCATCTCTCTCTCTCTCTCTTTCTCCTTCTTGTTCGTTGCCGCCCGTCTACTCGCTGCATCCGCGAAGCAGCCCTCGAGGATACCGCAAGCCTTTGGCCTCCTGCCGGCCTGTTCTAGCCCTGCCTTCAAATGTAAGTTGCGGACTTTGCCATGACGTAAGTTTTAAGTGACGTACCTTTGACTATCTCGGCTAAGCTCGCGAGCACAAAGAGTCGCAGCTGAAGAGAGAAAGAGAGAGAGGGGAAGAGAGAGATAGTAAAGGATCTAAGATAGGGGTAGCTAGAAGATGCCGCAAATTAATACTACGGTACACCAGCGGATAAGGTTTCCTCGGTATCGTATCTTTCTCGGATAAATCGTTTGCCTGAATCCCGAACGCAAAGAATACGATACGGCCGTGCCTGACGAAAAAGCAGAAGTTCTCTCACGAAGATGAGGAAATGCTCGAGAAATATTATACGGAGACACAGGGAAATAAAAATACGTAGGAGTTATTCGGTATTCATATTACAGTTTCGATCTCCTTATTATTAACGTAGATGTAGATTTTTTCTTTTAAACCAATAACGATATTAATATGGTAATCTGAAACGGAATTTTACATTTGCCGAACGAGTGGAATTTTATCGGATTTCTATAACAATGACGTCTCGTTCTTATTTTAATATGTGTGCTATAGAAAATATCACTTTCTTGTTAAATTCCGTTATATTGGATTCGGGTCATATCAGATATTTGACCTTTGACTAATTACTTATTCATCGAATCGCTGTAATAGCGATAGCCATTTAGGATTTCGGTACGATTTCACGGGGGCATAACATCGTTATAGCGGAACGTGTCAAAATTTTCACCGCAGCCACTAATTACGCGTTTATGCGAGGTTATTGTATCGGCCGTTTAGATCATCTATGATATGCATGCCATGCGAAGCAAAATCGTTTTATAAAGTAGCGTAACGATCGCGATTATCGTGCGGTCACGAAACGCTATTAAAAGTGTAATACGTGCTGATTTGTTCGCAGATAAGTGATGTGATTTAATAAAATTCAATATCTGTTATTGAGAAATTACGAAATAAAAAGATCTCTATTCGCTACATTAAATTTTAGTGTGACAAACATAAATATAATAAAATATGCATGTTAGAACAGAAAGAGCTATTAATAGGGAAGAGCTATTAATGCCTAAAAATTAGTGGAATAAAGAAAGATTGTATTAAAAGTTTTTACACGGAAAGAATGATTTTAACGAAGTATCTAAATTTAGCTAGATACAGATCTGAAAATAACTTTGTTGGACTATCAAAGTTCAAGCATGATGAGCAATGCTGCAAAAAGTTTTAATGTTCTGACAACCGGCTTGAGCGTCCTACATAATTATTTTGATGGTCAAACAAAACTATTTTCAGATCTCTATCCAGCTAAATTTTTAGATACTTCAGCAAAAAATGTATAATTCTTTCCGTGTATAATTCCGTATATAATAAAGAAAATATTAATGATGAGAAGAATATTAAAGAATATTTACGAATATTATATTTTGTGTGTTTTTTTCTTCCTTGAATATATAAGATTACATAAAATTTTAATGAGAAACGCAAATTTCAAGCATATTCTTTCCCTACATCTGTATAATTCATTCTTAAATTATAAATTGAGATAATATATTCATTACCATTTCCATTACAAAGACACGCGGTGCATCAAAGAAAAGAAATAATTAAAAAAAGTATCCATTTCTTTTCATCTCTTCAACAACAAAGCCAATGCAGCAACTATCGCAACAGAATTAACATTTATAAAATAACATTTGTTGTAACTCATTCGAATCGAGTCATAATAAGTCGAGAGTCAGATAATATCCCCGTCCTTCCGAAATGTCAGTCACGTTGTACAATAATTAAGATCACGCGGACAACGAAAGATACATTCTAAACTACATCTCGATATTAATATTCGATATCCGTAAAGTTAGTTCATCGGCACGTCGCTCCTCCCACCCTTCCACCCTTCTGCCTCCTGCTTTCATTACTCCTTATAGCAAAGCGACGACGCGGAACGATCGATCGGTCGGTCGGTCGCTCGCTCGCTCGCTCGTTCGGTCGTCAGCGTTTCGGTTGCCAGCCAGCCGGGATTTCCGAAAGGATCGCGCCCAACAAAAAATTATTCAGCGTCACAAGGCCCCGTGGCCTCTCTAATCGACGGAATCCATATAAATCCGTCGACGGCGCCTTCCTCATTTCGCGCGGCACACGAAGCGACATAACGATAACGTGACCAGTAAAACAGCCATCCGTTGCACATTGCGGCGCCATTATCAGCGATGGTACACGGTACGCGCACTGACGATTTTCATTTCCCCGTTTTTATTGGCCCGTTAAAAGTTACGCCCCCGCCGTCATTTATGCCTGATTAAAGTTTAACTTGATTCGTTGCGCGACCCCCGCGCGAGCCCTATCTACCCTCGCCTCGCGCGACACTCCGACGACCCGTGCAAACTGCTCCTGCAAAGGCGACCGACGAGTTTTTACCGGAAATTACGAACTACATACAGTACGGCGTAAATCCGGGCGAATTTCACTTACGCGGATTGACTTTATCTTATAATTAAAAATTTTTCAGTTTAAGGAGCAGAAGAGAGTAAAGTAAACATAAAGATGATTTGCTTGTTGAGACTGTATTAATATCAAAAGGATATTTTTTTTCAAAAAGAAACTGCTAAATAATTCACAATCTAAGGTATATCGAGCATGTATATCTAGTAATTTGCGTAGCACATTTTTTGTATATTTAAACGCCAACATCGCAAACAATTCTTAAAAGTGCCGGAATTTTTGAAAATGCTCTCCCATTATCTCGGCACGTTTATCGATTTCGAAATTTTGGCAAAGCCGTTGCTCGCATTAACTCCGTTATTTACGACAGGCTTTGGGAGATGATGGTAGGCTATTAAAACTTTCGACTTTTAGTACCCGGAGTATTTCGAGGGACTGAGTATTCAAGATAATTTTTCTGGAACTAGGTGATTCAAGCAATTTTCGTTAAAGCTCGTAAAATATTGAATCGGACGCAGTGCGATACAAGATATAAATACTAATAAAATATTAATAAAATAATATAAATTCGAAAAGATATGTACACGGAAAGAACAATTTTGCTGAATATCTAAAACTACAGCCAAAAATACAGATCTGAAAATAATTTTGTTGGATCATCGAAATAATCATGTAGAAAACTCAAGCATGATACTGCAAAAAATTTTGATATTCTAGCAACCAGTTTGAATTTAATTATTTTGATCTTCACATACAATAATTATTTTGATAAAATTATTTTTTTCAGATCTGTATCTAGCTAAATTTTTAGATACTTCAACAAAGTCGTTCCTTTTGTATAATTATATGGAATTTCTCTTTAATAACATTATCTATACAACTCTGAGATATGTATATAAAATTATTTTTATATCAAATAAAACTGATGTCTTTCATTAACACACTTATTTTGAATAATTGAATTGCTGGAACGTGATGAAGAAATAGAAGATTGCCTAAAGAATAAACCTAAGCTCTCTGCCACCTGAATATATTTTCCTCCGTTTTAGCGTTAAACTCACGTAATACGATAAGCTGACGTTATCGGGCGAAAATTCTTGCATAGTGGTGTTCGGTTTCGGAAATCTTATATCGAACATCGATAATGCATTAACCACTAAAATCGGAATCGCGCTTTAGTATGACCTCTGTAAAGTTAGCATCATATTGTTAGAATTTTGTTGTGTGTGTGTGTGTGTGTGTGTAATTGATATAGTTCCAATTCTCTCTTTTTTAAAATAATTTTAATATAATTCTAATTATTAATACAATTAGAAAGAAAGCCTAACGATTAAATATAAAAAATTGACGCTTGAAAAAATGGACATCTCAATAATATCATTTTTGTTACGCACAAATTAATAATAATCTTTTCAATCGATTTATTAAGTCATATTTTATGATAAAATTCTTTAAACACTATTCTGAGAAAATATTGGATTTAGAAAGAAAGATTTTAATTCTGCGGAATTTAGAAAATTTCTATCCAAAAATTGAAATATGTTCAAAATTTCTTCGTTTTTGTTCTTATTGAGGATATTGAGAATAATCATTAGAACTCATAAAAGGCTATTCAAAGTCTGTATCTGCACGGTAAAAACAAAAGTGAAGGAGTTTCGATGATTTTTCAATTCTCGGATAAGATTTTTTTCAAGTTCCCATAAATTAATAAAGTCTCTTTATACATTCTCGTATAAATAATTTCGCCGATCGGGATTGTATGCAAATTGATGTAGTGTAGCGTCAGTTTGACACGTGTACAAACGTCGTTCAATATTTATCATTAGAAAGAGATAACGCATGAAGATATTTGAATATGGTTTATATTGGAGCAACAGGTAAAAAGCTCTGGAAATTGGTTAGGCAGGCAAACTCAACAGGCACAGCGGTGGCACGTATACGAAGCGATCTCTATAAATATGTATACGCTTTTAGGCGTATCTTCTTATACGTGTGTGATAATTTCGACGATGCAGAACATGCATGCATTGAGCTTGCCTGGTTACATGAATACATAAGGATACTTTGCACAAACTTATCAACGCGTCTTTGTTCTGTAACATAAAATATTTATGATCGACATAAATATTTTCTTATACTTTCCAAAGTATATCCGTAAAAATGAATGTAAATGGAAAGTGAAAGATCGTGGATAGGAATTATAAATTATTGTATAAATTATTATATTTATTTTATAAATTTATTAATGATACTTGGATACCGATGCATCTAGTGTTGCACCGCGTTTTAAATTTTTTGCTAATTTGAACGTATTCTGCATCTTTTTCGGGAAAAGAGAAAGAACGCGAGAAAGTTATTATCGGACAATATTAAAATTCCAACATATTCATTCCAGCGTTTAACCACAATATTAAACATTTTAAGCATTTTCAAATTTTTCGATTGTAAACGGAATGTTAAGTGTATAAAGGTTTATTTACCAAGTACAAATAGATTCATCAAGTACAATCGTAATTAAATCTGTATTTTAATACGGCTTAATTATTTGTATATTGTTTGTTACAATCTTCTGCTTTTTCATTGATTGTGCGGGAATCGCAGGTGTCGAGCGAGTCATAGAGCTTTGTACTTTTCTCGCAATCACGTTTCGAGGGGATCCGCCACAATGTACAACGGTAAAGTGCGCGTCGCGTGCAATTAACATCGGGAGTGCAAAATGCGGGCGATTATTCTTTTGTGATGATTAATACATGTGATTGTGTGATTATTAATGTTTCCATTTACAAATGCTGTATTTGTACGAGTGCGACAACGAACCTGCGAGAAGAAGAAGAAAGAAAAGCCTAGGATGCACTGGACGATTGGAACGATCCCGGGATGAGCAAATTATCGTTTCTTTCATAAATTATGAAATTTTATTCTAAGTGTTTCATTTGTGTTTACGTTATTTTATACAAGATTTACGTTACGATTATAAATACAGAAATAAATTTGAAAATCAAAAATATCAAAGTAATCGAACCGAAAAACGGATTTGAAGTTTAGAGGGATTGGAAAAAGAGATTAGAAAGGCTTCAAAGCGGTAAAAGAGTTCCATGCCTCCTCGAGCCTCTTTCCATTGACCTGAATTCTTTCGGCGAGTCTGTGCGTTTCAATACCGCATCCCCCAACTACCCACGCCCCTCCTCCACTCCCCCTCCCGGAAAAGTTTTCACTGTGTATTGTACCTTTTGTGTTCTCACCACTATTTCCGTCGCTGTATTTCTTGTTTTTCTGAAAGCACTCCTCTCGTACATGCAGTTTTATGTGGATAAGAATACCACCGGCGTGCGCACTCTTTCATCTTCCGATATGTGCAATACATCGGCCATTTAAGCCCGATTTCACAATGTGCATCTACTCATTCTTAATAGTCTCGCGTTCGTTGACTCCGCGGTGTCCCAATTTGTGGCGCTTCCAAAATCGCAAACCGCGCTATTCGCCATTAGCAATGATTCATAGCATCGGATGTACTCGTAAATGCGTTGCACCTTATCGAATAAATATATAACTTCCTACGGTGTAATTTTCGCAGTCGTCGTGCTATTATTTTATTTTCATCGATTTAACTCATTATTTAACTTTACTCTTTCGAGAGAAACGAGGACGTCACATTTATTATTCACAACAACTAGTAATAACTTCAATCGTTCGATTCTAATTCTTTTTAATGCAGAAAATCTGATTTATTTATTTATTTCTTTTTTTCATAATGTAAGACTGAAATATTCAGACGAAATTACGTAATTAATTAAAGTATTTTACGGGCAATCAATATCAACGGGCTCGTAAATCAGATTTTTAATGGCTGCCGCAGTGGTAGGGTTGTTCTACTTTTTCCGTGATAAAACGGGCGTCGCCTTTTGCCGGCTGATGCACCGCTTTTTATGCACTCAATGCGGTCCGTCCCAATTTGAGAGATAAAGATGAGTCACGCAGGAAATAATGATGTCATATATCCTGGATAGTGGTATGTGTCTGGACGGGTGGTATTTGGCAGACATACGAGTGCTAGCGAGCAACATATATGTATATATATATATATGTATATATATATATATACACACATATGTATATGCATGTGCTACCAGGTTATATTATGATGCATACATTTGCGCCGAGAACGCAAGCTGACATTGCGGCGGCAATGAAAAGCACCATTCCCGAATACTGGGTAAAACCATCTCCTCTATAAAGATTGCACATGCTAAACATGGAGATAATATCATAACTGCGGAAATGCTGGATGTTGTCTATATAAACAAAATTTTTAGATCCTTCAGCAAACTATTCTTTACGTGATATAAAAATTGCGTATGCCAAACATGGAGATAATTGTAATAACAAACAAAATTATTTTTAGATCTGTTTCAGCAAAACCGTTTTTTTCACATACGAATTAAATTAATTTTTAAACATTACGACGCCGTTCATATAAACGAACATGCAATATTTTCTCAATTCCGCAATTATGATTAAGGAAATATTGCATGTTTGTCTATATAAACGACGTCAAAATGTTTAAAAATTAATATAATTTATATACGAAAAAACGATTTTGCTAAAATACAGATCTGAAAATAATTTTGCTTGGACTCAAAATTATATAGGACACTTAAACTAGTTGCTAGAATGTTAAAACTTTTCGCAGCATTGTCATCAACGCTTAAGCTTATAATAACATTTTGATAATCACTTTCTAACTATTTCTACACAACTATCGTCTCTAAATTATACGTACAAGAATAAATCTGTACAGGTTATTAACATGGAGAAAATAGTTTTGTTGAAGTAGCTAAAAATGTAGCTAAATACAGAAATATATTTCAGAAATATATTAGCTTATAATAACTTATAAACTTATAATTATTATTTTGATCTATGAGAAATTATATTTTTGTGTTTAGCTACATTTTTAGCTTTTTCAGCAAAACTATTTTTTCCATTAGTAACCTGTACAGATTTATTCCTGCACGTATAACTTAAAGACGATAGCTGTGTAGAAATAGTTAGAAAATAATTATCAAAATGTTAAGTAATTATTAAATATTTATAACTCTGTAACGATATGTCGTTTCCTATGTCTATCGGAACGCTGATGATAGCGTGATACCTGATAAATTAGTCGTACGCGATTTACTCCTATATCGACACATCTCGAGCGGAGAGTTTTATCGACGTGATTTCCGCGCGCGGATACAAATGAAAATAGACGTGCAAGGGAGAAAGGAAGGAAAGAGAAAGAGAGAGAGAGAGAGAGAGGGGGGCACGACGACGGGGTTATTCTCACAGCGAAACATCGCGCCGGTATCTGAATGCGCCCGTAATCGAGCCGATTGCAATTCGGTCGGAATGAATGGAATAAAAAAGAAAAAAAAAAAAACGGAGTCGCGTTGCCGCCGAGCGGAATTAACCTGGCGCTATTGTCATCTACGATCCGGTTACGCCGCGTGCGCACTATAACGCTGTTATTAGGGCACCGCAGTCGGAAATAGTCCGCGTTTCGCGCCCCGGCGTTTTGCATCCGGACAGATCGACGGCGATTAAAAGTGCTCCAAAGTGGATGAACCAATTCCCAATTGCCTAATTCGAAATAAATGTCTAATCCAATCGTGCGCGCGATCTGAATTTAAATCGCGCGAGATTCTGCAAGCTGCGAGTTCATCAGAGAAACGTGACCGATAAGTTTAATCGCGAGTTTATTTTTACTTTTGGTGCATTTATCTAATTTGGAGGTTCACAATGAAATGTTTTTTGCTTGTAAACTTGTACACATCAGAAAGAACAGTTTTACTGTAAAGTATCTTATCTAAAATATCTAAAAATTTAATTAAATTAATTAATTAAAAAATTTAGATACAGATTTAAAAATAATTTTGTTGAGCCATCAAAATAATTATATAGGATGCTCAAACTGGTTGCTTGAGTATTAAAACTTTTTGCAGTATTGTCATCAACGCTTGAGCGTTCTACATTTTCTTTCTAATTATTTTGATGGTCCAACAAAATTATTTTCAAATTTATATCTAGTTACATGGAAAGAACAATTTTGCTGAGGGATCTAAAATTTTGCTGGATTAGAAAATAATTTTGTTGGACCATCAAAATAATTTTGTTAGAATCTTAAAAATAATTAGCAATGCTACAAAAAATTTTGATATTCTAGCAACTAGCGTTCATAATTATTTTCACAGTTCAACAAAATTACTTTTCCGATCTGTATCCAGTTAAAATTTTAGATCTTTCAGCAAAACCGTTCTTTCCATGTACATTTTTAGATATTTCAGCAAAATCATTCTTTCTGTGTATAATTTCTCATTGTATTTTATGTGTGCTTATTCCATCGTAAAGATAAAAGAAACATACATGAATAAAATACAATATTTTATCGTACAAAGAAAATTTTCAATTTCTTATTACGTTATCTAGAACTAGCGCGTTTGTATGTAATCTATTGCTAATTTTAAATGTATATGTAAATATGCGTGAAATGATTGTAAAAAAAGTAGGTTTTCAGAATTCTCTTGCTGATTAATTGCCAGAGAAATAAAGTTGAGCCAGTGAATGCAAATGGAACAGCGAATGTTCGCGAGCGACGTAATAACTCTCTAAGATGTAATGCGGTTTCAGCGTAAAATTTACGACTGGTAAGACTCCCGCCTTCCATTACTCTTCGTCAATTAACTTAATTATCTAATCGTATAATGAATTTCCCCGATGAAGCTCCGTCAAACGACGAAACCGACGTAAGGCGAGGTTAGTAATCGTTTCTTTGGTATACGATGTATACAAAATGGCGTTGGCAATCGTGATCTCTGCAATTAAAGCTTTATCGCCGTTTAGTTTGCTATATTTGTGAGTCTTAAGCTTCTTTCGAAAATTTACTGCAAAAATACGCGAGGGTGCGGAATTTGCTCGCATCTCTTTTATTGGTTTCACGAAAACTGATGGAAATTAATTATTAATATAAACGTTATAAATCTAGTGCAAATTGAGGTATAAAAAAATTAATAATTATTTATTGTTAAAGATTATTTAACCAAAAGTCATCCAAAGCATTCTACACACGAATGGTTTTGCTAAAAATTTCTAAAAATTTAACTAGATACAGATCTGAAAATAATTTTACTTGGACCATCAAAATAATTATGTAGGTCGCTGAAATTGGTTAAAACTTTTTGCATCATTATCAACAACGTTTAAACGTTCTACATAATTATTTTGATAATCCAAACAAAATTATTTTCACATCTATATCTAGCTAAATTTTTAGAAACTTCAGCAAAGCTGTTCTTTCCGTGTACAATTATTTTTTGCTTGTGCATTCGAGATTACATTTTAACATTATTAACATTTAAATTACATACAAATAAAAACTGCAAATTTTAAATTCTCTCCAAAATCCTCACAGACTTTGTTTGAAACTTCTGAAAACGTGTAAAAAATAATTTATTTATGAGACGTAGTTAGTAGCACGTACATTTTGTATCTAATCGTATACGTTCCTTTCTATCAAACACGGTTGATATAAAGGATATTTGTTTCTCTTTCTCTTATTGCGAACAAGATACGTAAGAATTCTACAATACGTGTGGGAAGAATATCTTGCACGTGGATATCCTTATTCTTCCGTATTCTGATTTTTATTCTTTCCACGCTTAAAGCTTTCAGCTCCACGCGAGATCATCGTACCGCCGCGTTTCAACGGTAACGTATGACATACATTATGCAAAAGAGGTCACCCGTAATGTGATTCGTGAAAATCACATACGAGGTCACGCTCCATTTTGGTTACTTTCGGTCATAGTATTACGGCTCATGTTCCGCGCTCGCTTTGATGGTTTTTAGTCCTTTTCGGGCACTTTCAGCTTTATAAATCTGGCCCACTTCTTTCCAGCGGTAATTTATCACAATTTTTTTTTGAAAAAGTTCTATAAATCTTAACATACTGCACATACTACCTGCTTCCTAAGGAAATGGAATAAAAAAATCTCCATCTTCAGATCATTTTTAAAGAGATAAGTTATCCTTTGCTCTAAACTTTCTTATTTTTGATTCTACATGAAATCTTAAATCTAATATGTGTACATGCACATTTCTACACTCACCGAGATTGCAGTGGCCTTCCCAGACGGAGGCGAAATACCCGATGGTAAATATTTATGATGAACCAGCAACGTTATCGATTACTTCGCGATCGGTAAAATGTTCAGAATAATTATTAGGGAAATCAATCCCAATCGCGATCGATTCGTAAACGCGAATTTGTCACGTCAGTTATTCGTGATTCCTGTCCGTTCCGTAAATAGTTTTGCATCAATAAGGGTGCTCAGAGTCTTAATACTGCAAGCAATAAAATAATAAAAACGCATTGAAAATGCCCGGTAATTGTTGCAGTACTTTCGAGCGAATCAAAGATAAAAATCAAATGACATCACATGACTCATTCAATGTGTCTGAATGAACGTTATACATAATTTATTTTGAATACAAGACAAATAAATTACCGTAAAATTAATTCCTAATGTTAAAAATTGATTAAAAATTGCGATAACGCGATGAAGAGTGCGGTTAAATTTTATATTGCTGCAATTAATTTTTGTAAATAACAGTCTGCCAATATCACACTCGCTATTAATCAAACTTGCCAACGCTGCCGGGCAATTTCTGTAGTTTGCAAGGCTACTTGTTAGACTTGATAAACAAAGTGGCCTATGAAGATTGACGGAAAGCTTAAATCTGCTGTTACGGTGCAACAGGTAGCGCAAAGACGCAAGTCGAAGGAAATTGTTTAAACGTTCGACTGAGACACAATGCGATCTTTTTTCCTTCCACCCCCTTCTCTCTCTCTCTCTCTTTTCCCTTATCTTGAATTAACGTGCAACAGGTGCGCTAGTATGCGTCTCCGTCACGTAAGTCAGACAGAGTAAGTCATCTTGAAGTTTCTCACCGATGTCGACGTTCCTTGACGCGTATTTGAAAGCTGGCTGCTGGCATATATCTACCGGCAGTGAATAGATAGACACATTATTTCCAGCTACACGGAGTGTAATCAAACGAAGGAGCAGAGTTTAGAATCGAAGAGTTGATTCTATCCCTAATAAAAATGTCTCAGCAAGAGGTTGAGAAGAGAAAATTATTTCCAGAATAGGTGAGCAAACGTAAGATTTGTCGTGCGTCAGAAAATGCGCGTTCCGACATTTTTCTCAAATATTGACTTCGATGAACGTGAAGGAGAACGTGAAGGAGGATTTTGCTTGAATAAAGCAGAAAGTAAGGCGCAAAAGTTTCTGAAACAGCGAAATATTTTTACCGTATCGAGACGAGCCACGCTCGTCGCGAAATTACGGCTGTCGCGGAATAGCTGAGAATCCTGAGGTTTGGCGGTTTGCGAGCAACAAGTTGCGAAGCGTCAATCCTATCTGCCTGTTACAGGTAGGCGCGTAAAATTTTTCATTTGCCGAGTGCCAACGTCTTTCGTCGTCCGCGCTCCCGATCTGTTCAAAACGCGATCGTCCTATCAGGCGGTGCAACAGGTAGGCACTTAGTATCCGTCTACGATGTAGAATTAATTTTGCCGACGTGCTGCACACTTGTGTCTCCGTCGTCGCAGCAGCCTGTACAGGACTACACGAAACATGAAGACAATTCGCATTCTACGTTACACAACGATACAACGGGAATATAATTGAGTTGAACTGCACTTTATGTAATATACAGCGAAATGATGTGAAAAGAAGCGAAGAAAAAAATCAAATCGCGCGGAATACTTCTATTAAATATTCTACCTTCTTTTCTATTCTTCTGTACATTTTTCTGAACTTATTTATTAATATTATGCAATGATAAAGTTATTTTCGATCTTCATATATTTCTTTTACAAATGGAATTATAAAAAATTTTTATTTTGGGAAAGATAAAAAATGGGAAAGATAAAAAATATTTATTATCAATATATCAATAAATTTTTTGACGATTATTTATTCTATATTCATATATTTGATAATTCGTATTCATATATGTTTACCAATTTTGTATTATATTACTTTTTATAATTTAAATTTCTTTCAAACAATTATTGTTGTTACGTATTTATTTTCAGAAACTTACTTATTATCTAAATTTTACTGATTCAGTTAATATTGTACTCAACAAAAATTTATTAATTTATTAAAATTTATCCAAATATCTAAATATGCTACCTAAATATATCTAAATATTCAAACATCTAAGTAAAATTAAGTAATATAGAAATAGAATGTCGATTTTAATATTTTAAAATGAAAATTAATTAAATAATAAATTACTAAAATATTCGAAAGTTTATCAGTGACGAAATTATATTCGTTTATTAAACGCGAAAGAGGAATATCAAAATCTCTGCGAAAATCGCAAAATGGATTGATAAGCCATTTATAAATGGCATGATCATGGAAAAAGTTATGGTCGATATGGACCTCCTACAGGAAAGTAACGCGCAACAGGTAGCGACACGATGTAACTTACGACATAGATTCCTAATTAGCAGGTTCGTAGTCACACAATCCATTCTCCTGGATTACTTTCCTGGATTTGCGCAAATCAGACGATAACTAGATGACAAAATGCGGTTCATGAGTTTTAATGCGAGGAGAGGCGTGTTTGTGCATCGAAAATCCTGGTACGATGTCGCCATCGTCGTCGCGCTTCGAAAAATCGATATTACGTGACCGTTGTGTGAGAACACTATCGCCGACGATATATGCCCATTTCGAAAACTATGCTTTCTACGTGCTATTTTATTCCATCGTAATTGTACGTATACGTTAGGTAAAACATATGAAAACACGATACGAAAACGTTTCACTCAATATAATGCGTTATTTTCGACCATTGTAAATACTGGCTTATTAAAAACGCAGTGTGCAACAGGTATATGTAATTTCTACACACGCTCGTAAATAAATAAACTACGCGGAACAGATTTAATTTTGCGTAATGTGTCCGTTACAGAAATAATTATCATTTTGCCGAGGAGCGCGAAAAAAAAGCGACATTTTGCGTCGATTTTTACGCCCGACTACGTAATATCGACCGCTCGCGCGTGACATGACCCAATTCGCGACAGACACGCAGCATCCTTGATGCAACAAATACACGTTACGTACAGCCTGCGACAGCCGTGACCCGTGAAGTGCATTCGTCCTGCGTGAAGCTTCGGCGTGTTCTGTATGACTCTCTAAAAATGACGTCCGAATTGCGCGATCCGTTCGCGATGTCCGACCCTTTAGAGTCGCGAAAACAGCTGACGGGGAAACGTCACTTGAAAAGCGGAAAAAAAAACGAAAAGAAAAAATGAATCGTTTACAAGCGGGCACGTTGCGCCGTTTCGGCGACACGCGAGATAAGACTGTCTGTCAAGTCCATGATGGTCGAGAGAAATCGAGATAACTGAGTGCGATGGAAAAAAGATGCGGGAAAACCGCGGTCTCGCAGGAGCAGCTCCTGATCGTAGGTCGTAGGTCTGTCTCTGTCTCGGTAAGCACTGAAGCGCTGTTCGATATCAGGAATGGTTATATTATCTTCCTACCACCCCCGCACAGCTCCGCGTACCCACGTACCCATTACAAGATGGCCGTTCGTGTTTGCAAAATGGCGCCTGCGCCAGGCGAGTAATTCGTTCACCCTGCCTCCCTTCGCCGCGTTACCTTTCTATGGTCGCTTGCATCCCTCTCGAGCCTCAACATCTCTACCCTGCCAGGGTGGGAGAGAACCGCTCTTCACCCTCTTGCTTTATCCTGTTCGAAGATTTTTCTCCCTCCGCCGGCTCGCACGACCATCTTCGTCGTCCACCACTCCCGCCCCTTCGTTAGATCATCCCGATCTCCCATTCCTTTCGCTCGACCACTCAGACCGCTCTCAGAACAAGTGCTATCCACACCTTCCTCGTTTCCCCTTTCTTCGAGCATTACGTCTATGATTATTTTGCGGTCTGCTATCAACCGCGGGAGATGGGAGAGAGCTATTGGTTGTCGCTTCGATCCAGCGTTTATGGACATTCTACTCGTCTATCTGGAAATTCTGGATCCTACCTTTGTTATATTAAGTCGGACAAAAAGTTCTGCTGTTTTTCATAATAAAAAATAAGATGGTCAAAATGCAATCTTTCTATCTCTATGCTTTCTAAAGTATAAAAAACTCTTTCATTACAACTTAAAATATTTTCACATGAATTTCCCAAGTAGATGTAATAAAAAAAAAAAATTAAACATTGCACGCAACGCATGAACCGATCCGATGCTTGAAAAATAAATTTGTTAATATTAGTCATGGTCCTCTATAAATACTTTGTAGACACAAACGCGTTCCACGACAATTTCCAATTTAATTGTAAACACGTCCGGACAAATTTTTTGAAAATTAATATAACTGTAGCAAAATAAAATCCGATATTAATCAGATATTAATAAATAGAGAATGCACTGTTTGTACTTATCATTATTTTTAGTACAGATAACGGCGATAGAAAATTGCTACATTAATAAGCGGAATATTCCACGCAAATAAATTGACCTACATTTCCATGGCAGAATATTCCGCGCGGGCTAACACTATACTGCCATAGCGATATGAACCCATTGTCATTCATAACTGGGCGATGCAAATGTTTAATGCTATAGCCATTATAAAATGCTCGGGCGTGGAATGTGTATGTTATCTAACAAATATTATATGCGTGTAACAGTGCGATTATACTAAAGTGATCTGATATTTCGGTATAAATGTCGTTGTTACGTTGAATCAGTAGAAAAGATGTAACTTTTTAGATTTGAATTTGAGAAAGTGACTATTTAACAAATTTGTTAATTGTAAAAGCGAGTATGAGTAGAAAGTTAGTCCTTTATTACGGAGACATTAGATCATATTGTTTGAATCGAGACTTGTTAATCGGATTAAGATAAAAATTCGTTAGATAAAAATTCGCCGAAAACGAGCGAAAGAAGTTTATCGATCGATACTGTTCGCGCTAACGACGCGATTATACTTCCACTCGCGAATATGTACGTGTATATGCGAAGTGCGCGTTTGTATGCACGTTTGTATGAGGATAAACCGCAGGAATACTCTGTGGACAAGAGGATTTGTCAAGGGTGCAAACCTGCGTGCGTATGCGCCTCGATAGTTTGTCGTGGCGGGTGGTCGTGACGTTATGATTAACGTCGTTGAATTTCGCGGAAGTTTTATGCATCGCGCGAGTGTCAGCGCTCGCAATATATCTTGCGACTAGTCGCAGGATTCGAGGGCTTCGCTATCCAAACTAAATAAGACCGAGGTGGCACAATCTTGTCCTCCTTCCCGCAATTTCATCCCTCGCAAACAACTTCTTTAATCTTGTTTGTTGATAGCGATAACAGAGGAGACGCGACACGAATAAGATTTTCTACAAATATGTTCATAAGTAAAACTTGAAATATATAAATTAATTAACGGTCAATGTCCTATTTCTGTGATATTCTTTTTAAATGTAAGAGTAAGAGACGTCTCGCACTCCATCATGATTTTTTAATATTATAATATGTACCATTTTTTAAATTATGTGAACTTTGATGCATGCAGAAGGAGCGGTTCTACTGAAAGATCTAAAATTTTAGTTGGATATAGATCAGAAAAGTAGTTTTGTTGAACTCAAAATAATTATGTAGAACGCTCAAACCAGAATATCATAATTTTTTGCAGCATTGCTCATTATTTTTAAGGTTCCAACATTATTTTGATAGTCCGACAAAATTATTTTCGGATCTGTATCCAGTAAAATTTTAGATCCTTTAACAAAATCGTTCTTTCCATATGTATTTTGTAATATTTGTTACGTTACTGTAATTATCACGCTTCATTACAGTCGCTAATTTGGTAGAATGTAAAACATAATTCATTCGATCCCATCACTCATCCTATGTGACATAATTTATTTTCGCGATAAATCAATACGGTATTTCGGTATCGTCGACCGTATTGCATAATCAATTTGCATTTATTCATTATTGTTTCATATCAGCAAGTTTCTCTTAATTATTATTATCTAACATAAAATCGATGTGCGTATCCAATTTGATCGATGTAAACTTAAAAATAATTTACAATCTAAAAACAGCAATACATTTATTAATAACAAAAAATTCATATTAGATAAAAATCGCGTTACTACCGAAACTTAGTGCCACTAATCGAGTTATCACTTGACGATCGTTATAATCTCCGACAGTTATCAGTCCGAAACTGCAGTCGGGTTACCTATCGCGTTGTCGTTCTTTTTCTTTTTCTTTCGCGAGCCATTACACTCGGCGGATATCCACTCCGAGAGGATCTCGGCGGAGATCTTTCCGGAACACAATTAAAGCCCGGAAACGCGAGAGATCCATCCCCTATGACGTGACTGTAGCACGGAGAGGTGAGTGCCGATAGTGCGCCGCATGAGGTGGAGGTGGAAGGGGACGAGAAAAGGGGAAGTACAAAGCCAGGGGTAGCTGACCTGAGTTTTCTCGACCCCTTAAATTTCGGCTGATACCACTTGTTGGCGGTCCAACGCGGGGAGCAACAGATGACACTACGTTTTCATTCGCCGGGAAACCGGATGAGTGTGTTCTCCGCTTATCTGTTTCTCTCGCCGTTGAACCGCCGCGCGGATGTACATTGGGAAAAAAATCCAAACGAATCGTCGGTCGACCGGACCGGCGATCAAATAAGTAAATGGGGTCAATATATATATATATATATATGGATATATAAAGGATATATAAAGCAAGGTACGAACAAAGTGAAGTGAACTTTTGCTCCTGTTTGTATGTTTCGGTCCTGTTATCTTATCTGCGGCCGCTTAAACGTCCCAATTTATTTCGAAAGTCTAATTAAAGGACTCTCTCGGCGCGAGTCATAGAGCTTACCAGTTCATACCTTCTGAATATTCAAGACCAAAGTTCCCGGCATCAGTAATTACAATGACGTTACCGTTGCTTGCCGTTGAACAACGAGGTTAATTAAATATCTACAAATCACCGCAATTCATAATCCCAATTATATAGTGTTTACTCAAAAATCGTAAATAGTATGTGGAAATCTTTAGCTTAATGTAAAACGAACAATTTATAGAAGACACACTTTGAATCATTAGAACGTTTCACAAAAACGAAAATGGATTTGCGATTAATGTAAAGATATAAATGATTAATCAGTCTGATGAAATACAAATTCGTTTATAACGATCTGCAAATTCTATGTAAAATTAAAATATTTTAATTATTTAAAGTACTTTAAAAATAAGCTTTCAGGAGGTATATAGAACAAAATTTTATTGAAAGACTTGAAATAATTATCACACGCTAATTTAGCATGAGCTTTGCAAATGTATTTAAAATTAATTATTTAAATTATTTAAATTACCTTTTTCTTTATCAAATTACATGGAAAGATTTTGAAATATCTGAAAAAATTTAGCTAAATATAGAAAATAATTTTGGATCATCAAAATAATTATAAAAACTCAAGCATGATGCTATATACTGCAAAAAATTTTGACATTTTAACAACCAACTTAAGTGTCTTACATAATTATTTTGATATTCTAATAAAATAATTTTCAGATCTGCATTCAAATTTTTAGATGCTTCAGCGAAACCGTTCTATAAGATTCATAACGTGCAGAATTCACTAAAGGTATTAATTCCAAATAACACAATTCTCATTATATAAGCAGCAATTATAATAGTGGAAGCATTTACTGAATAATCGAATTAGAACAATTTTACGAAGGCACCATTCCTGGGAAGATTGAGCAAATCGGTGTATTGAATATCACATAATGCACATTCTCCAATTCGACTCCACCAAACTAATTATTATGGTCGTTATTATCGAAACAATTCACTGATGTGTATTATGATTATCCGCCTCGTTAGCATTGAATTAATAATCGAGCGGTAACCCGTCCGGTGCAGATTACGCGTAGTTCAATGCGAGATAAGCAAACAATACCAATCTTACGCGATCGTTACAAGATATTACGTATTTTTCATAGAATGATACGAAACTCGTATTTTGCCATAGATAGATGCCAACAGCAAGATCCTAATTTAATATAATATTTATCGCTACTATTTGCTAAATGCGGAGAAAGCTTAAGGATGTATAAAGCGTTATATATGTTTACCATTTGCTAATAATTAAAAAATTTCGTCTCTAATAAAAATCAAACAAAAAATTAGTCGGATAAAAATTAATTAGCTTAAAATAATGTGAAAAGTTAATTAACTTATTAATTTAAAAAATTCAAGATAAAAAACATCGTTTATTTATTTATTGGAAAAAATAATTGAAAAAAATAATTAAATAATTTGCAATCAAATTTAAAGAGCAAAGAAATATAAAGAGAAATATTATTTAAAAAAAAACAGAGATTTAAATATTTAAATATGCAAATAAAGGGCAAGCTAGTTGTTCGTGCTAATACATATATTTAAAAAAAGTAATAATAAAAAATTTTTTACATGACTTGAAATCCAAATGTTTCGGCTTGTCATCAAGCCGTTTTCAGAGACATAGAGATGTGGTTGACAATAATCCGTAAATACAGTTGATATCGCATATACATAATCAAAAAATGTTAAAAAGAAGTTGTCACAACGTCATGTTGATCAGATATTGTACAAAATTGTCGCAATGTTCGTTCGCCTCATTAAAAATTGGTATTGGAAATCGGTGTATTTGTTGTTAATAATCTGTCGGCTTTCTTTTAAATTAAAAAAAAAACTGATTAGAATGAAGTATAATTAACTCGGTGATTTAAATATTATTCATCATGTAGCATTGTTAAATGTATTCTTGTGCTGAATTATATTGTAAGTTCGGGTAACGTTGAGGTTTATAGATATACCAATTTAGATCAATATTGAACGTATTATGGTATAGTCAATAGGACCAGAGCTATTACAACCGTACGATGTTCAGCTCCGTAGATCGCATACATGGGAGATGCGCATACATGAACGTCCGTATATTGTATGTCCGTTAGACTCAATAGAATATCATAGAGATGATGATACACTATATCTAGGCAAGCGGATATTAGGTTGGACCAAAATTGTAAACCCATAGCGGATTCCATCAGATTATGTTACCTTATTGTATTTATCCGGAAACAGTTTATTTAGCAACAATCTCTGCAGCAACAATCTCAAAAACAATATTAACACTTCAAGAATGTTATAAACACATAAAATTTCGGAAGAACGATTTTGCTGAGGGATCTAAAATTTTGAATACAGATCCGAAAATAATTTTGAATAATTTAGAAAATCTTAAAAATAATGAGCAATACTCAAAAAATTTTGATATTCTAATAACTGATTTGAGCGTTCTACATAATTATTTTCATAGTTCAACAAAATTATTTTTTTATCTGTATTCAGTTAAAATTTTAGATCTTTCAGCAAAATCGTTCTTTCCGTGTAGATCTTCCATGAAACAAACTGGTTAAAATTAATCGATACAGTGAAAGAAACATTTAAGAAAGTGATTTTAATTTTAATTTCAATTTTTGTTAAGATTAAATTAGATGAAATTCTCTGTAACTACATTTCTAAGTCGCGTCTGCCTGGAGAGAGAGAGACTTAAAGGGTCTCAAAGAACTCTGCAGGTCCCTTACACTACAAGAGACATCGTGTCACTTTGAATAATTATTTTTAAATCAAGCACAACGCGAGCTATATATGCAAGAAGGCCGCGCGAGAAAGGAAAGGACGAAGGGGAGCGAAGGGTGCTAAAGAGAGGATCGAAAGCTTGAAGTAGGTCAGTAACGCTCGACGTATGTGACTGCCTGCCTGTTGGGCTTTTCCCTCTACGGTGTCTACTCCTGCGGACGTGCTCGTCCTTGATCCCGTCGCGCGCCCTGCGAGAATGGGGGCGAGAATAACGTCCATCTGTCCATCCGTACGTCCGTCCGTTCGTACATGAGACGTGCGTATGTGCGGGTGACATGCGTGCATCGTCAATCACTGACGTTCCATGACCTCCGCGTGGAACATCGGCCCTACTGCACACTCTGTATCCCTATCCCTGTCGCCTTACTGCGTGGGGGTGGTTTCTCCTTTCTCTACACCGATGCACTTTACGTACGCGCGCGCGTGTGTGTGTGTGCGGTACATCTCTCGGTGCCGCCACACGACATGTACCAGGCGATGTCGGTGTGAGAGAGCGTCTGCCTCCGGCGCTGCTGCAATCAATACCAACTGATGCATTTGTGCTCGTGGCTTTCGTGCCCGGCCGTTCGCATGGAGTGCCCGCGCCGACCGGGTGGATCTGTGAAGTTAGCGCGACACTCTCTATTAATATAAAAAAAAGAACAATTAAATAAAAACAAAAGTTCAATAATTATTAATTTTTTATACACTTTAAGTATTGCACAGTATGAAACTTGCAAACAAAACATTGTACTAATTATTCCCCGAGTAGTTTTGGCGATAGTTCTTTTTTCTGATTCTAGCAGGGTTTTATTCTCTACAATTATTTTTAAAGAGTTTCAGCAACTGCATATTTTTAATCTCTAAAGTCAGCACGACATTTGGAGAAAAAGTGTAGCGCTGATTATTTATCGCTACCACTATTCAATAATGAAAAGTAGGATTGACAGAAATTATTATTGCCAAAAGTGGTAATATTTATTGTGTTTTTATAATATTAGAAGAGAATATACTAGATTCACGAAGTTAACACATTTTTTTCATTTCTTGATAAAAAAAATACGGAACTTTTTTAATTTTTATATGAAACTGTAGAACTATGAAAAGTGCTACTAAAACTGTAATTGTTTTTTTTTTNTTTTTTTTTTTTAGTAGAATATCGTGCTAACCTCACAGATCGGATATATTTCGTGATATTTCTTGTAATAATTGGTTTTATGTTACAGAATTCTGTAAAATTCTCTTCGCAAAATGGGAATACTGTCAGGAATACAGAAACCAATATAATTCTAAACATAAGTTTCAGTCAAGATTAAAATCATTGACACTTGAGGATTTATTTTTCAATATACTAGAATAAACATTGAAAGAATAGAAAATTCAAAACTGATGAATTAACACAGAATCGCCAGCGCCATTTTGACTCCGCTAATCATTTTAATTTTTTCTGTTTTTGTATTATACAGTACAGAATATTTTGAAAATATAGAAATGTTAATTCAAATATTCAAATAATATCAAAATAATTGTTCACTAATCGAAAATAAGGATATTAACATCTTCGACAGATCTGGAGGGATACCATCAGCGGTTCTAGTATTAACTGATTGATATATCCTCTAAATTATCACGAAAGTATCGTTAAAAGTATTATTGTTAAAAGTATCTACAGAATTATCGAAAATAATACTTTATCAGTTACATGAATAAGTTATTGGCATTTAAGAATAAAAATCTTCTTTTGCATAAGTTATTTTAGAAATTATTATCCATTGTGTAGAAATAATTTGCTCATTGCATAACTAATGTATAGTTGAAGTTAATGTCACACTGAAAACCAGATTATAGGTAAAACCAGTTATCTAGTTAAATGAAAAATCTATCAATCTTAAACAAATTATCAAAGAAAAATTAAGAAATTCAAAAGAAATAAAAATGTGGAGATCTTTCTTGGTATTAACATTTCTTTCTTGGTACTAATCTTATATTTTTCAGCAAAATGACGCCACGCGAGTTCTACACCTATGTCATCACACCACGATACATTAGCTCGCCATCGACATAAGTTTATTTTTTTCTTTTCTATCAATATAAAAGAATCCCCCTTGTTCTTTCCTGTGCATGTGCTACTTACAGGGCACCCCGGGGGCCGTTTCCTGACTCGGAAAGAGGACCGAAGGGAGAGCCGATAATGTCAATACGGCTTTTCTCGCGTGTTTTGAGCGGGCCACACGCTGTGCGCTGAGTGCCTCTAAATGCAACCTATTTACCCGCCGCACCGCCTACAGGATGTCTCGGGGAGAAATGACTATCGCTTTAACAAGGCGTAATGTATACGTTTCCAAAAGATTGTACTTTACCATCGTTGTAGCTATTGTTGCGCCGAGACGCCCTAGCGTCTTGCCTCTGTTCTAACCAGGATTGGCAAAATTCCACATTTTTGGATAAAGTCTAGGTCAGTCGTAAAAACCGATAAAATTTTTCCGAAAAAACCGGCAAAATTTGATTTTTTCTATTAAAAGCAATAAAATAAATAGAAAACCTTATTATCGATATTCTAATTCAGTACTATAGTATCATTATAGTAGAGTTTAGCGTCAATTGAGAGAATATTTTTCAATTGAAGTTTTATTCAAAATGAAATCCGTAATAGATTAGGAATCGACGTAATAAAAAGTTTTTATTATGAGATGTTAAATAAATGTAAAGTAAACGCAAATCAGATTTATATTGATAAAAATTTTTAATTCTGTTACTATTATGTTTTTCTCTTAAACTAAAAATTAATATAAAATTTAAAAACCTTTAAAGTTTCTGTTTTAAAAATGTATTTTACATATTAATTTAAATTATAAAAAGACTGTTATAAGGTGTTTTGTTACTATAATTGGTTCGTTGCTAAATTGATTTGTTTCGTTTTTCTTTTCCATAATGATTAATATGATTTACTAATTAAAGCAAAAATATCTTTTTGCATAAAGCATAAATATATCTTAGTGTAACATAAATAATTTTTAGTTTTTGTTAGTTTATTTCATTGGATGAAAGAATAGTAAAATCCGGAATTTACCATAGATTTTTTACCCCTGGCTAACATTTTTTTAATATCATCAAATATTTAGCAATCGCCGAGTTGTTATGTTAACAGATCACTGACAAGTATGCAGAAGAGAGAGAGAGAGAGAGAGAGAGAGAGAGAGAGAGAGTAAACAAACGAAAAAAAGTCAAATATTTAAAAAATGAGCAAATGAAAATAATATTTCTTACAACAAAAGTCAGTTCAAATTTGTGTCTGTAGGAATATGTGGAAATTAACGTACAAATTTAATATTTTAAGTTTATTAGTCCTTAAGAAAGTTTTCCGAATTTATTAGTTTATTTCAGTGCTTTCAAAAATTATTCGAAAAAATAATGAATGACGCGTATTCCGTTGTTAACAATGTCTGCTAAAATTAATGCGCGACGATAGCACTGTTTCCGATACATTAATTATCGCAATATTTATAAGGCTGCTAGTTATGTACGTACACCTATCGCTATTCCCGCGAGTACCATTATTTCTCTGTCACTGTACAGAATAATCCATAAATTCACCTGATTGCAAAAATGATGAACGAAATCTCTCAAGCACAGAAAAACTCGAGAAAAACATCAATGTGAATGAAAACATTCCTTAATGATATTATTTCGGAGAAAATTAATTTATACATACACAATATTGTATTTTGACTTTAATCATAGATAAAAATTGATGCTTTATTCGAAGAAAGAAATTTTCGAACGGTTTTCAGCAGCAACAATAATATTTAACAACTTCGATTTGCTGATTAATATCTAATATCGTAATTTTCTACCGAGGAAAATGCACTATCAGCGAGTTTCTTGCAAGTACAAACTCGTTGAAACTCGTTGCTTTGAGATAGATAGAAGAAGCCGATCAATTACAGCATATTCAGGAAACGAAGCTTTGTAAGTTCTCTATAATCTTCCCGGTATTATCAACGGCCTCAGTGATGGACCCATACAGTGTCTAAGATTATTAAAGATAAAGTACAGAATGTAATGTAAATTGCCATCGAAGTTCGAGTATCTTTCGTCCACCGAGAAATAACACATTGCCATAGTTATTGAAATGAAAGTCTTTCGCGACCGCTCCACGGAAATCGCACGGGACGATAACTAACAAACGAGACAGGGTGAAAACAGGGCGAGCGATGGCAGAAAGAGAGAAAGAGAGAGAGAGAGGGAGAAACTGGAGAAGAGGACGCGATGGAGAGAAGAGGTCAGAAAATTACAGACGAGGGTGCATACTATCGTTCGGCCGAGTTCACCAGCAACGCTATTTCTTTTCCTTTCTATTGCCCCAGCTTCTTCCTCGCCTCCTATCCCTCTCCGGGCGTCCTGCTCGTATAATCCGCAAATTACTAACCTAACCCCCGAGCGCCTTAAAGATCAAGCCTTGTTCGAGGTAGATTCAAAGGAGGTAATACCCGCCCAGGACTTGGCAAGAATCCGCTGCAAAAAACCCACGAAAGAACGATGAAATACTCTCCTCTGCTAGGGAGAGTCTACGTCTCCCTCTTTCTTACCGGCGCTAGCTGTCTGACTTTGGCCAGCCGTGTTTCTTATACGTAGCGTCGCGCACTGGCATTTGAAATGCTCTCTCGCTTACCAGATCGCGTCCTCGCATTTGATACGTGGAACAAATTTACGACGTTTTTCGATGAAGCCCGAAAATCGCGAGTTAGTACAAAAAAGAGGAGATATATTCGGACCGTTCCCGGTGAGACGTTAATGTTCTGCCAAGTGACTGAAGAGAAACTTGGCTCGAAGAGAGAGAGAAACCAAAGTGATTTTAATCTTTCTGTCGTGTATAAATATAACTAACATCTCGTTTTTCGAGTGTCTATAATACGCGTATTAAGAAAATCCATTTACGGCTTAAGAATATAACTTGGAGGAAAATCCAATAATCTATTTTATTATTCGAATGACCTAAGTTTTATCTGACAAGTCTGATGAAATGCCAACCTATGATTTAAAGGTAATATGATTTACTATGATAAATCGTACTTCAATTTGCTTATTGCCTTTTATTTTTACACGTAACTCCGATAATTTTCTTCAATTAATCAAGGATTGATTTAGTCAAAAATGAGTGTCAATGTGAGAACTCTATTTTATCATATTCTCGACACTATTCTCGACATATTATTTTAGAACTGTCGCTATGAGATCTTTAGAACATACGACGTTGTAAACAGCATTTGAATCCGTTTGAATGAACGGAGAACATAGAATTCCTTTTTTTCATTTTTCTTTTTTTTTTTATTACGGATTTATAAAGCAAGCATTTCTTTCTGTGACATTATCTTCTTTTGGAACATATGATATTTCAATATAAATATATATTTATAAAAATATAATATTATATATCGAGAATTTTTTTCTCTTCCTTAAAGGATTCTAAAGTTTTTGATACGCTTTAAAAGGAATTGTGGCAATTAATTTGACTCAAAATAACAAAAATAAGAATTGAGAAACTTTGATAACTTTTTCAGTTCTCAGGTGGCAATTTTCCAAGTTTCCATGAACTTAAATTTTCGTTCAGATACTTAACGTTTTCTTAAAAGTTTTGAATAGTGATCAAAGAGTTCTATTGAAAAATATTATGACTCAAATTGATCCTGATTGAAATGAAAATTATTACTTTCTATTGTTTTCTGTTGTTACTGAAGACGGCCAAAAAGTTGGCCGAAACGTATACCTATTAAATTAATTTTACTTATTAACAATTTGCGCACTAATTACCGATTTTTATCAGCCCTTTTCCCTCTTTGTTTAATTCATTGGGAAATCATCTAGAATCTCCGTATTAAAAATTATTATCAATTTTCTTATAATTAAAATATAAAATTGAGATATAAGTTGATATATTTCTATATTTTAATAATTAAGCTAATTTTTTATGTAAACTCACTAAAAATTTCACTAAAAATTTTTTTCCTTTTTTGTAAATATAAAAACATCAGAAACTTCATTTAATATTTAAAAAAGGTATAATTCTCTTATATTAAAATTTTAAAAACTCCGTTTTTAATAACAAAGTTTTCGAAGTTTAATTTTACAAAGACAAGGCGCTTAGATGGAAAATCGCATTTAGCTCCTTTTATACTATAACTAATAATTCGCAAGAATTTATAATATATTGTTATTTTCTTTTATTATATTCATTTAAAAAATATAACATTATTATTAATTAATCAATTGATTATGTAGGAAATAATAGTAACGGGCTCTCGAATGTTGCTCCGTTTAGTACAGCCTGTACCTTTAAATCCACCGCTATTCCCCGCCTACATGCTCACCCAAAAGCATTCAATAAAGGTGAGTTTTACGACTGATCGTTAATTTAATAAATGATAGCAACACGCCGTTAAACTCGCAAGCACACGTATGAGGGATAAAGGGAAAGAACTATCGACAGACAACACTGTCTGTCGCCGCGTCGATAATGAGCGACCGATGTTTGCGTGATATCGATAATGTGTCATTGCTGACGTGTACATCAATTTGTACGTTGTATATATTACAAAAAGATCTAAAATTTTAGCTGAATACAAATTAGAAAAGTAACTTTGTTGAACTATTAAAATAATGTAGGACGCTCAAAGCAGATGCTAAAATATCAAAATTTTTTGCAACATTGCTCGTTATTTTTGAAGTTCCAACAAAATTATCTTCAGATCTTTATTCAGCAAAATTTCAGATCCCTCAGCAAAATCGTTCTTTTCGTGTAATTACAATTGTACATCTCCATGACCGGCGCGCGCAATTATTTAAGATGCCGGTCCGCAAGTCGCAGTTTTGGCAAACCGCCTCGCCGTGAAATTTTTGCGGATTAATACATTTCGCGTCGCACGTGTACATGTGCGATAATTCTTCGAGAATGGATCGATGCATCATGAATATTATGCTGTTTATCCGCACGTACACATTACATAATCGAAGGCTTGATCAATCATACTTTTCTCATGATGATATTACGCTGCTACCCCGACGTGTTTTTAATCCAAAGTTTTGTATCGAGATACAAGAAAAAGAGAGAAAGATAGAAAAAGAGAGGGGAAAGAGAGAGACTATGAGAGAAGAGAGGGATGAGAGGGAGGGGATGCATTTATGTGATCGTCGATAAAGGGCATTCGTCGAACCTCTCTCCTTCGCTGCCAATATAACCGATTTTAGTGCCTCGTGAAACCAAGATCCTTTTCATTAAAGCTTTTACTGCTGACTAAATACGGCGAACTGCGGCGAGGGCTCGGGTAAAGCGGGATAGAATATACGAATGAGGACGGGTGGGAGGAAGTTCTAATCCCCCGAATGTTAACTTGGATTACGTGCAAACCGACCGACCTTCTCCCTTTACCGCAGGCGGCTAATAAAGACCGGAATAGTGTGCATAGTAACCTATTCAATTGAAAGCACAGATACACCGGGTGATCGAGCAAACGTCCGCGAGCGTGACGAGACAAGGTTCAATCGATATTGGACATTTCTATCGGGTTGAAAATTAAATAACTCACAGGGCATGTCAAAGTATGTTCAAAAATTACAGCGAAATGTCCGTCGTCCGAGAAGACTTGAGATTGACGAAAAGAGGTAAAAAAATCTCAAGAATACATAGAATCTATGAAAAGAAGTAAATGTAGCAAGTAAGAGACGAAAAGCAACGCTTTTGTTAAAGTACCTAAAAATATAGTTAGATACAGATAAATAATTTAGCTAGATATAGATGAATAATTGATCTGAAAATAATTTTGTTAGACCATTAAAATAATAAAGTATGACGCACAAACTGGTTGCCAGAATATCAAAACTTTTTACAGCATTACTTATTATGCTTAAGCATTCTACATAATAATAATTTGGATAGCTCAACAAAATTATTTTCAGATTTGTATCTAGCTAAACTTTTAGATACTTCAGCAAAAAATCGTTCTTTCCGTGTATATTTTGTGGAATTGTAGCCTGTTGCGTAGAAATTTAGGCACGACATTTTAAGTCTATCTATCTAGTTCTTCATGATTTATACTTATTTACTTATTCACGTCACTTTTTCCCTTTTACGTATTTATCACTGCGAGAGCTCGAGAAGTGAACAAAACTTTATAATTTTTCATGCTTGAACACGTAGCGATCCCATTATGTTACGCAATGGAACGAACAAAATCCCATGCATCTTGATGGTCCGTGCTTATTCATTTATTAAGTTCGTTACTTAGTTATCTTCGAGAATGCGCGCGGTGTGTCGGCGTACGCGTCAACTGAACGCCAAGTTACTTTATTTCGTATCATTGGCTCGCTGTTTAAAGAAGCATCGTTTGCGCGTCAGTGTGTGCTTTAAAAGACGAGGTCGTCGGTGCAGAACGTCGAGAGGAGACTATACGCGTCCAGACGGCGACGTCGTCGACGGCGCCAAGCGCCGTGCTAACTAGCACCCCTAGCACACACACATACACATGCCCACGCCCTTTATTAAACGTCGCCACCCCCGTCGGCACCCCCACACGTCCTTCTTCATAAAATTGAACACGACGTGTACACCTATACGCACCGACGACAACGTACACACGTAGGGAAAGAAAACGGACAGAGGGGCTCGGCAAAAATCAGAGCGGGAAGACGAAGAGACTCGCGCGACGGTCATTAAGCCCGAAGGTTTTCATTCCGATAGAACGACCTGTCGATTTGCGCGAATTAAAGTGTGCTATTCATACACGTTCGCTTTTTACTCAAGTAATTCGGTTTTTTGACGGGAAAAATTTTTTCGAATGCGCCAATATTTGTAAGTTTCTATTAATTACGTTTTTTTCAATATAAGTATATCGAAGTATCTGATAAAAGACTATTAATTGCAGATAGAATTTTAAAATGAATAAAGAAGATATAGAATATATAAGTTTGAATCGAATTTTTCTTTATGACTTAGAAAATGAAGAGTCTATATTAAATATCATGATGACTTTTATAAAAAATACACACACACACACACACACACACACACACACACACACACACACACATATATATATATATAAACTGTTAAAAAATTTGTGTTAAATTTAACACATTTCACGTGTTCTAAATGGTCCACTCAAATTATTATGTTAATATGACATAAGATGAATATGTTAGAAAGTAACACAAACATTATGTAAAAATTAATATTAAAAAAATGTAACATTTTGACACAATTTGTGGAAACATATTTCTTCAGTAAAATTTTTCAGTAACATTTATAATATGTTGAATTAACACGTACATTCATTTATTTAAGAAATGATGTCTTCAAACTAGATTGTTTTTATGTTATTTGTTCACTTACTTATAAATCATGTTATTTTTACACTAAGAAATGTTAAATATCAATTTAACATAAAATATCTAAATGATATAATATAAAATAACATGTTAAATTAATAACTCGGATATATTAAAAATTCAACAAAAATTTTAACAAGGACCGTTTTTAACACAAATACAAAATGTTTTAAATGTGTATATATAAATATATGTATATTATTTTTCTGTAATAAGATATTATGGGGAAGATAATATATATATAAATTTTTAAATATATACATGGTTTTGCTGAAATATCTAAAAATTTAGCTAAGTATAGATCTGAAAACAATTTGAATTGTATCAAAATAATTATATAGGGTGTTCACTGGTTGCTAGAATATCAAAATTTTTCGCAGCATTGCTCATTATTTTTAAGTTTTCTACGTAATTATTTTGATGGTCCAACAAAATTATTTTCACATCTATATTTAGTTAAATTTTTAGCATATTTCAGCAAACTCGTTCTTTTTAACCACTAAACTAGCAGGACAAAGTCAGCAAAATTAAATCGAATCTATTGGAATATTTATTTTGCTAAACTGCACCATTAAAGATAATTTTGTATTGTGCCGTTTCGAAAAAAATCGTAGCGTTGTTAGCGTAGCTTAATATTAAGCTGGTAGGATTACTTTAAAATAAAAAAACAGGTGCAAAAATGAATAAAATTGAATTTATATCACTGAAATTTAAACGATTAATGTCATTTTAAATTATCATAGTATCCAAGCTTATCTACCGAAGTTGACTGATCTCGAAACTTTAATTCTTAATAACTTTTTAACTAAAGATGTGCAAACTTAATTAAAAAGTTATTAACAATTAAAATTTCAACTTCAATAGCTTGAAACACGGATACTATATTTAAAATGACCTGTATATAATCGATAGATAGATAATTTTTTCAAAATGTATGAAGAGAGAAGAATTGCTCTTATACATTTTCAGCATCGTAAATTGTTTTAAAATTATAGCAATATTGTCAAAAATAAAAATTTTCCTGTTGCATAATATGAGAAAATGCAACTAATTATTTCTACTTTTAAATTATTTTCAGTGGTACAAATTAATACAAATTCAATTTTGTTCATTTTTGCGCTTTTTTTTTTGTTGTTGAAATGATTCTGTCAGCTTAATATGTTAAATGTGCAGCGTTACAGTTTTCTTGGAAATAGCATATATTATAACATTGTTTTCAGTATAAATTTAATTCTGTTAGTTTCTGATCTTGTTTCTCTTTTACTTCGAAATGATCCTGCTTTAATATCATACTAGCAGCATAATTTTTTTCGAAATGACACATAGTACAAAATTATCTTTAATGATACAATTTAGTATAAGTATTAGTAAATATTCCAACAGATCCGATTCCGTTAACTTGGTTTTGCTAGCTTAATAGAGATCTTTCCGTGTGTAACACATAGAGTTTCATATTTTCTTTCTTACAAAGAAAAGAATCAATATTCCGAAAAAGCAAAAATGCATTATTATTAATTTTTTCAATAATTTCTCGATCTTATATTTATCTCTCTCTCTCTCTTCTGATTCAAAAAATTTTTATGTCATTTTTTTATCATGCATTCATAATAATTCCTTTTTCAAATTTTCACAAATTTGCTTTCACGTCGCACGTCGATTAAATTTAGAAGCCAAAAGATCTTCGATGAATTAGAACATCTTTATTTTAAATAAAATATGTGATCATCCGTAGAAACAATGAACGATAATTACGATCGCTATTATTCCATTATTTGTAATCAGAGTCGAGCACTTGTGAACCCTCGAATGACTAACGATCCGATGAGACGGAGAATGATTGATCGGACTCACATACATGCACTCTTGACTATTAATTAAGTTTCCTAATACGATGACGGAACAGTTTACACAAGTTTATCGCGCAATTTGCTAATGAAATGGCACGCGATATCATTGTAATTCGAATATGCGGAAATATAATACATACAAGAGCAATAAAAGACGACACCAGTTGTAATTCGAACGGGAATATAATACGTGTAGAAATAATAAAAGATAATATTGGCCGTGAAATTGGGATCAACTAACGTCTAATTACAGAGCTACGTAACATTCAAAATCAAACAATTCCAGCGAAACTAAACTTCGAGGATGAACTTGTAACGAAACGTTCATCCATCCATTATGTTACAGATAAAGTTAACCGACGGGCGCGATAGCTCGTTCCTGAATAGATTGCGATGTTAAATTACTTGTAACTATTATTAACACGCGCACGTGGGAAAATTGCATAAACAACGGCGTGAAACTATGCGCATTTAAAAGTGCATACGCCCTCTCACATTGTCGTGCATATTCATTAAGTAAACGCATTGCAAATGACTGTTACAATTAACGAGTCCGCGCTGACTACAAATCTTGATAATTTACGGAGGAATATCGAGGGAAAAATATTGCACCGACTGTGCTGCATCTTTAACGACCCTCGTATCGCTCGCTTTATATTACGCGCTTAAACCAGGCAACTTTTCAAAGCCCGCTGCGGCCTCCAAGATGAAGATCGCGCGGACTAAATATCGACCCTCTGCCGGTTCGTTAAGCGCCTTCACCCTCGGCCTTCTAAATTTAGTCTACTCGTTCGATGCCATTCTTTTTACTTACCCCCGAGCGAGTCCACCGCCAGCCTAATCGCGTTAATTTTGTAGCCGCTGGTTCCTTTGAAACCGTGTGGACGGGGCCCGCCGCACCGTTCCCTTTGATTCCCGCGTCCGCGCCGCCAGTGATTAACCTGGAACGGGGGAAGGTGTGTAAATAAACTTTCGCCTCCATGCAAGTCTTATTCCTGTGTTTGTCGCGGGCTGTGCCGAACGGCGAATTCGCGACGTGGATTCTTTGACGGCGGGTACGAAATTGATTTCTCTTCCTTTTTCGTCGGACCAAGGAAGGAGCGCTGCACTTAATTACGTTCGGTAATTACCTCAAAGTAAACCTTCTAATAAACTTTAATACACGGTCTCTTGTGTCTCATGCTTTTTCGCAGCGGGCAACCGCAAATTTTCGACGTGGTTTTTCATCATTTCTTATTCTCGGTCAATTTGACGAGAAATAGTGTTTTAATCAAGTATACTGCGTTGCTATAATTTTGTTATCTCTCTCTCTCTCTCAAATCATATTTACCTCGACCTGCCGCAGAAGTCGTCCGAGGATCGATCTGTTTGCTTCCTCAGTTCAGGCACTTGATTTTTTTTAATCCCGCAACGCGATAAATACACGGTATCGAACCACAAGAGTGGATACAGTCAGAAAAAGACGCGAGAAACGCGATTTCGGCACGTTGCTCAATACAGTGCGAGATCAAAATGACCGGCGTCACGATTAATACGTTCTGTGCCATGTGTATCATCGATGGTACACGTTAAACTTTCCATTCAGGCCATACCACCGGTGGCGTTTATTTAAAAACATATATTTTATAATAAGTTTAAGAGAATGCTGAGAGTCATCTGTAATATCGACCAAATGTACTTTTGTATTTTTCTGTTTTCTTCTCTTTGCTTATACAGAATGAAAAATCCTTCTTCAAAATAAAAGAAAAAATACAAATAAATGTGGGCAAATACAAAAAATTAAAAAAAAATGTTTAATTACAATTTCCTGTTACTTGATCTAACTTTGGTTATTTTATTACATGTTATAATGATTCTAAGTATATAACCAAATTAAAAGTATTTGCCTACATTTGAATAATACATAAGAGCATTATAAAACCTTGATTTATGATTTTACCCTACATTTATGATTTTAAAGCTTCTAAAAGAAATAAATAGAAAAGTACGATCTAACTGTACGATCTGTCTGTACGTTATCATTTATGCGATATGTAGGATCTTCTACACTCATTTAGGTATTTTCTCTTATTTTGGAAAAGGATTTTATTCTGTATAAAGAAAGCAAAAAATAGAAAAATAAATATGTATTTAGTCGGTAATACAGTCGACTCCAGCATCTTCTTAACACATTACCGACGGGAAACGAGAATTTTCGTTTTATTGAAATATACGTTTATTGAATTATTATTAAATATACGTTTCATTGAAATATTATCCACATATAACTCCTGAAAATTTCAATAAAATATATTAATTACAAAAATACTTGTCACATTTTAGTATACACATGTTGAAAGAATTCTATATCATTAAAATCACCTGTCGTATAAGAAAATTTTATATAATAAAAATGCCCCGTCGTTAATGTGTTAAGATGGAAGAATATATTTCCACCAAAAGAAAGTACATAATATGATAACTACTATATGATAACTACTATACAAGCTAATTACTAATGGATTAATTATGTGATAATATATCAATCTTGAGTCAAACCATCAAATGGCTTGAATGAAAAGTCGAGCAAAAACGGCTCGGCACGGAACGCGTAAACCAACTATGCGAATCGCGACGGATTACGACCGCGCGCGTCGATTGACGGTCCATGACGATTACCCGACGTCTCGTCCGGCAATTCCGACGTCTATTTTTCCACGCGACTCACTTTTTCCCGGCGAAAGACGCGGAGCGATCTCGCGTCGGCTTCGAACGCGTCAACGGCGCGAAATCGACATGGCCGACGTCGCGATTACCAACTGCGAGACTCGCGATCGAGTAATCGCGATAGATTACGCGCACGTCGATCCGGTGCGATTGTCCCGATCTACGATTACTCGACGCCTCGTCCGGCACTCCCGACGTATATTTTTCCACGCGACTCACTTTTTCCCGGCAAAAGCCGCGAAAAACGCGGAGCGATCTCGCTTCGGCTTCGGACGGCGCGAAATCGACATGGCCGACGTCGCGATGACCAACTGCGAGACTCGCGATCGAGTAATCGCGATAATAGATTACGATCGCGCGCGTCGATCTGGTACGATTGTCCCGGTCTACGATTACTCGACGCCTCGTCCGGCACTCCCGACGTATACTTTTCCACGCGACTCATTATTTCTCGGCGAAAAGCGCGGGACGATCTCGCTTCGGCTTCGAACGGCGCGAAACCGACATGGCCGTCGCGTCCAACGCCGAGGGTTAGCTCGGCGTCGATCGCGGCGAATTGCCGTCGCGCGCATTAGTTTCGCACACCTAATGATCTACGATGATCGCGCGATACTTTATGCGGCGCTTGTTCGCGCGCGTTTACGCGCACAGCTCACTATCTTCCGCTAGGCGATGCGAAAAACGCGGGATTGTCTCGCATCGGTTTCGAACTCGTTACGGCGCGAAATCAACATGGCCGCCACGTAACGTAAAGGCTATCGCACACAGAAAAACTTAAGCAATAAGCGAATCAGCCAATCACAGTCAAGAATTTAAGGCGAAATGTAAGTGGTAGCAAATCAAAACTGTTGATTTCTTTAAGCGATGTCTACAATGAGATTTCAAGCCTTAAACCTTAAGAAATTGACCAATCACAATCGAATATGAAGAGAATAATCGATTATGATTGGTCAATTTCTTGCGACTTAAGACTTAAATTCTCATTGAAGACATCGCTTTAGCCCCGGTCTACAATAGATATAGTAAGCCGTAAGAAATTAACCAATTATAATCGATTATTCTCTTCAACTTCGATTGTGATTGGTCAATTTCTTAAGGCTTAAGATTTACTACACCTATTGTAGACCGGGGCTTACTGCTTAAGTTTCTTTGTGTGCCGTGGCCTTAAGCTCGCACAACTGCACTTTTTGCACTTTTTGCCTGTTCCTTTCAACTGCGGCTATCGCGTATTCTTTACATTTATGATATTTAGTATATGTATGATAAAAAAAAGACAAAAATTGGGGGAGAATGCAGCTGAGAAGGATATATATTATACATGTACATAAAAATGAAATATAAAACAATAAACTGTAGAAAATGCGAAGGATCTCAAACCGCTACGTGGCGCCATTTCGCGTTCGGAACTTCGAAGCTTGATATCGAACGTTTGACTTTGCTCGGTCGGTAACATCCTTGATTAATGAAAATTAATTTCGGATGTATTTGATTTTTTTTATATCAGTTAACAATAAAATTAAAAACAAATTGTTTGAATTTGTACGATGTCTCGTTACGATTTAACTCTATGTGATGATCTGCTATCATTTCCGACTCTAACCTCTTTTCAATGGATCTATGCTTGCGCTTTCTACTCTTAAAATAAAATAATCGTATATATCGGATATTGGAGAAGTTGAGAGGTGAAAGACAAAGCGTAGTTCAGTAAAAAAAGGACCTAATATCTTGTCATCTACTGAGTGATGCATCGTGGTCCTTTCAAAAAATGGCACAACTATTGAACAGATTATGCCTCAATAGACGTATTTATTTTCTGCCCAAAAACATTAAGAGATTCGCCGGTCACAGCAAATGGGCGAATATAAAGCATATAAAGGAAGAAAATGATAACGAACGGATGGTGCTGTTTCATAACCTGAAGCTGCAGATGACAATTGCCATACAGGGTATGTAATATTCATTATGAGTTATATATGCAACACTTTACTCCCAACATGATAAACTCTCACATGTGAAACATATTAAATATATTCTCATTTAATGGCTACATTTAAACATATTTTTGCAATGTATTTTATATGTATATTGCTGTATACATTTAATTCTGTTGCAACGTAATAACTTTAGCATTGGAAGCTGTTATGAAAAAAGAAAATTGAAAATAATACCTTCTTTCAGAGGGCGGTACAAATCCTAGTAATAATTTAAAATTGTCACAAGTCATCGAACGAGCTAAAAAAGCAAACATGCCTGCGGCATCGATAAAGTCTTTCCTGGAGAGGATGGAGGCGCGCAAGAACAAAACTCAGACAGGTGTACTAGAAGTTCGTGGGCCGAATGGTTACGTCATGCTCGTGTGTTACACAACAGATAATGCCAAGTCATTTGCAATGGAACTTAATTCGAAAATTAAAAAAACAAAGTATGAATATTATTCCAATGTTTTTAGTATATATAAATATGTATTTAACATGTATTTAAAACATGTTATACATAGTATTATCATCTCAGCATGTTTGAAAAACAAAATTTTACTTTATTATATAATAGTATCTGTGTTCAGCAAGAACTGCATGCAGTTCTTTTGTATACAAATATTGTAAGAGTCAACATGAATGAATTTCCAAAATGTATCTCTAATATTTATTTTTTTAATTGTATACATAGAGGAAAAGCTCTGTCAAAAACAGACACCTCTGCCAAAAACATGTTTGTTCACACAGGCAATATCATAGTTGAAAAGAAAGGCAATTTGGAACAAGCTATGGAAGATGCCATTAACGTTGGTGCAGAGGACGTGGAAGAATTCAAAGAGAATGATACAGAATATTTCCAGGTATCCAATAAATGCTTGTTTTTTAAATAAGAAAATTATAAATAAAATAATCTTTTATACTATAAAAATGTATTTAAGAACATGTATATTTCGTATGTACTCGTACATGTGTGTGTGTGATATCAAAATTACAATTTATATATATATTCATTAAAATTTTCTTTATTACAGTTTAAATGTGATCCAAAACTCTTAAAAAAAATAAAACATCTTTTAGAAGATCGTCAATACTGTATACTTTCTGCAGAAGAAGATTATATACCTCAAACTGTAATAGAATTGAATGAATCGGATTTGGAAGCAGTTTCTTTTATTCGCGAAAAAGTTTTGAGCTTGGAAGATGTCAGCAATATATATGATAATTTAGCATAATTTATAATTCATATTAAAAAATATATATATATATAAATAATAAAAAAGAGATTATTTATATATTTTACATAATTACATAATAATTATATAATAATTATGATCAAAGAACTGTAAAAAAAATCTAGAAACACTTTTTAATATAAATTTTATTTTATATATATTATAAATTATAAATTTTTAAAAATTTGAATGAGAGATATGAATTACTTGTTATTTCAATAAAAGGATTTTTGTTTAAAAATCACTTTATTAAAATCGCAATCAAATAAATAGTTGTAAATAATATTTATTTAATTTTATATATAAAATTAATTATATTAAACTTTGAAAAGCTTTTTCAATATATTAAGTAATTTTCCATGATTGAAAATTTATCTTAATTAAAGTGCACATTTTTATTTAAAAATATATGTATGTGTACATATGTGTGTGTGTGTGTGTGTGTGTGTGTGTGTGTGTGTGTGTGTGTGTGTGTGTGTGT
>JANQDE010000018.1:252485-277259 GCA_037157785.1 Cephalotes varians
TGTACTTATATATCCAGAGCTAGCAAAATGCTATCAGTTTGCTAGCAGATTGGCAGCAAATTTGATCAGATGTTCACTACTGATCCAGTAATCTGTGTTCACATTAAACTTTAGGCTGACATGCTATGCCAGCAGATTGCCGGTAAAAATCGAGTAGGATTTGTGCGCGCGGACAATCTGATAGCAAATTGGCAACAGAAATCAAGCAGGAGCCGCAAATCCGACATAGTTTGCCGATATCAGATATTACAGATTCTGTGTGAAATTCGTACCTTTCTGCCAAACTGGTAGCATGCTCTGCTTAAAATCTATTTTTTTAATAATAATGATGCTAACAAGCATCTTTTAATCCCTTGTCACTCCGAATATTATAAAGAATTTGTTGCGAAAAATAACACCTCAGCCAGGGGATCAAACCTGGGAAACTCTTGACTTTCTGGGGCGAGTGTCTTATTCGCTGCAGGCTTGGAGATATATATATATATATATATATACACACACATACATATATGCACACATCCAAATATCCAATTCTGCAGATAGATTTTGAGCAAAGTATACCAATTTTTGATGGTAGAAATTTCACACAGAGTCTATTATCTGACAAAGTCTAATATTTGACAATTTTGGTAAACTGCCATCAGAAATATAACAAAGCTGGCTGTTTATAAGCACGCACGCACGCACGCACGCACACACACACACACGTATATAAGTATATGCATATCTTATAAACATTAAGTATAAAAATTCTCAAACAACAAGCTATTTATCATATCTATCCAAAAATGCTTCATTACCTAAACTACATATTATAGCTCGCATTCAATATCTGCACCGTATCCTTTTATATTGTGAATATTAGAACCTGGGAACTCTAATATTGCATTGTTATGAAAAAGTGTTATCAACATTTTTTTAGACATCCTTGCTTTTACACTCCATGGACTATTGACTATATTATCGATCACTGTATCAATTACCTTTCCCTTTTTTGAAGGTGTGTCAGTAAACTCTATATTTTCTATTTCGTTCCGTTTTGTAACATTTACGTCTACAACTTCTTTGTTAGAATTAGAAGAATCTTTTATGTCAAATACATTATCTCTTGATTTTTTGCTTTTTTTATCTTTTTTTGCTAATTTTTTGGTATTTGAATCTTGCTCTTTATCAGTGTTTTCCTTATCAGAGATTTCTCTTTCTATATTATATACATTAATTTCATTCGAACAATCTTCTTTGTCGATGCTTTTTCTTTTTTTCTTCTTTTTAGTTTTTTCTAATGGTTTTTCTTCTTCTTTGGTTGTAGGAACTGACACTGTTTCAATCGCTGCATTCTTATTTTCATTTTCGATTAAATATATATCATTTTGTTGTTGCGTTGAATCTGATTTATCTGATATCCTGATATCTTGTTGATCATTGTTCATTTCAGTTTGAATAGTATGTTTTTCATTCTTGCAATTTTCTTTATCTTTCTTCTTTTTCTTTTTACATTTCTTAGATATTTCTTCTTTTTTATTATCCTTAGCTTTCTTGATCTTTTTATTATTAATTACTTCTATAATTTCAATATCTGGTTCTTTGTTTATGACATGAAGTACTGTAATGTCTTCAACTTCAACTCTTTTCTCTTTCTTCTCTTTCTTCTTTTTCTTCTTTGATTTTTGTTCTACAGTGTCTGTTTTCTCATTTTCCACAGCATTATTTGAAGTATGTTCTGATTCTATATTGATCTCAATTTCTTTTTCCGGTGACTCCTGTATTGTTTCTAGATTAGATGTTTTACATATCTTTCTCTTCTTAATCTTTTTATTTTTGTGTTCAGTCAACTCGTTATCATTAATTTCTTCAGATAATATTTGTACATCTAACGCTTCATTAACAAATCCGTTCATCACAGGAGTCGTAGTGCTCTCATGTTTCCGTTTCTTTTTGTTCTTCTTATTTTCAACTTCAAATTTATCCAATGTAGCTTCTCCTTTCTTTTTCTTCTTAGAAGAATTTATATCATATTCGTACAACATGATGTGATCATTAAATGTTACGCGTCTCTTGTCATTTCTTTCATCCGTCAGATCTAAACCACAGTTTTCGAGGCCAAATCCTGCTCTGAATACTTCAAATTCCTTACCATCCTTACAATCCTCTTCAAGTTTTGTGTCCAAATTAAGAGCTGGATTAACAAAACCATTTTTATAATCACTATCAATAGTTTCAGTTTTTAATTTTTTTGTGATATTATGTTTATCTATTTCAGTGATATGCAAATTATCATTTTCAAATTTCTTCTTTCTCTTTTTTGTAGACTTGGTAGAAAACTCATTAGTACAAGCAGTTTCTGTAGGACTATTCGATCCCAAACAAGGATTATCAAAAGCATAATTGCTTTTATCGTCAGAGTCTTTTAATGCTCCATAATTAGACACTGATGTATCTTCCGTCTCTGATGTAAACCCGAAACCAATGTGTTGGTTCTCACTTTCAGAGTCAATCATTCGATTATCAGTCATATTGCTTGATAAACTCGTATCGTTGTTTGACTTTACATTACATTTCAAGTAATCAGTCATATTGTTATAATTTGATTTATGTTTAAAGTAGTCAGTTATGTTACCGCCATTAATTGTGACGACTCCGTACCAATTGTCTTTGATGCCAGCTTCTGTCTTATGGATATTATTATCTTTCTCTATCTCGATTTGAGTTTTCTCGCTCAATTCTTTTCGGCCAAATATATTTGCCAAATCCTTTGATTTATATCTATTTATATCCTTGCCACGTGTAAACTTCTTATAGCTGCAAATAAATTAGTATATTTTCATAATTGTACAATAAGAAATATATAAAATATTTATTAGAAATATTTATTATTTTTAAAATTATAATAATATAATATTTGTAAAAACATTTAGATATCACAGAAACTATTTAGAATTTTCTAAATCTGTATACATATCTTGTATTTATGTATTTATTCGAACAGAATGTTCGAAAAAAGGATCCAACATTTATATGATAATTCATAAAGAGTAAAAAGCCTTAATAAACATAAGTTGAAAACTCAACGCAAGCAACAAAAAGAAGATAATCTGTCCAAATTTTTACCTCGATATTTATAGAAACTGTTTCATGTAATTCAGAATGCAGTTAGACATTGAATTTGATATAGAAGCCAATAAGTCAGTCATGATACTAATTGTTTATATCTCAAAGGCAGTTAAGTTTTCCAGCTATTTATTTACTAAGGCTTTTTTACTCTATGTTGTGTACCATCTATCAAATATTGAACCTTTTTTTCAAACACCCTTTTTTCAATACCCCCATATTTGCAAAAATTAGAAAATAATATAATTGCTTACTGCACACGAGCATGACTCTGCTTGGACTTCAGCTCAATAGACTGTCCACTGAGACTAGCATCTCCGTTTACTGACTTTTCAACGTCTTGATCTTGATTTCCATTAAGCTGCTGCAGAAAGTCTCCAAATTTCTCTTGATGTTCAATCCAGACTTCAAAATTTTTGTTATATCCTATACCTTTGAAAAGGAAATAAGATTTCGTTTAAACATAAAAATATGAAATAATCAAATAAGAATTATAAATTATTTTAGTTACCGATTGTATCGTTCTTGTACGACGTGCTGGAAAATTCTGTAATGCCTTGCTCGTTAATGCCAAGTCCTTTTCCTTTTGTCCAGCCCATCTTCTCCAACATTCTTTGACCAAATTTGTTCGAGTCTGTGTTGACGTTAACATATTAATGGAAAAAATACAAATTAAAATCAAAGGTTTGTTGTGTGTAACGGATGCAATATTTAGTAATAGTAATAATGTAACAATCATAATAATTTATGAATCACGAGACAAGTAAACTCTTCATAGGTTTTATATTTTGAAATATTCACCCTCGGTCCACCATTTCCCTCGTGGATTGAGAGTCCCCTTGTGCTTTCGCCGGCGCTCCGCAAGCATGGACATGCTTCCCGATTTAACTTTCAATCTCGTCTCTAACACAGACGGCGATCAGGCGTAATTAAAAGCGATAGAGTCTCATTCTTTTTTATAACATTAATTCCAACAGCTTTTTTTCCAACAGATCAGAAAATCGGAATTGCACTGAAAGTCTATCATACAATTGATGGAATATTTCAAATTCGTGGGAAGATGAAATTGAGGTTATGGATTATTCATGGATTAAAATCATTGAAGACCCACAAGCCAAAAAAACTTTCACACGAAGCAAAGCGTTTTCCAACAGGGGCACAGTAGGTTTGTTTGTGTCGCATGCTTCAATGGGTGCATCCAGAAGCGCAACCGCTCACTGAGAGCTCAGTGAGCTCTTGCATTTGATTGGCCTACATTTTTAGATCTAATGGAATACGCTAATCAGATACAAGAGCTCACTGAGCGCATGCAGCTCATGCAGAGGCGCTTTAACACCGAGCGCTGATTGGATAATGCGTTATTTTAGCGGTTTTTCTTCTTGCCATTTTCCCCCATCATCCGTTTTTCATCAATCAGCGCTCAGTGTCAAAGCGCCGGTGTCTGCATGAAGATCCAGCCTTATGCGTTATGCAAGAGTCTGTGCTTCGGCCTTTAGGGCTATCGCACACAAAATAACATAAGCTGCATATGCATAACATAAGACCGCTGAACCAATGAACGTCCAGCATAAAGCTGCCATATTGATTTACGTAAGATTCCCATTGGTCCAACGACCTTATGCCATACTTATGCTATACTGTGCATTTCGTGTGCGATAGCCCTTAAGTTGCTACATGCATGCGCATATAGCCACAAAGCCTGCGCATGCGATCACAGCGCATGTCACGTCGTTACATTTCATCACTGACAGGTTTCTTAATTTTAAAAATAATCAACTTTAACGATTAATATTTCGGTTCGCGAGGCAGAGCAGAACTTTTTTTCTACCAGATTTTTTTCATTTCGTGCAAAAACGCGTCGAATGAGCATAATTTGATCAAAATCGGGAAGTGAGGTGCTTAAACTAAATAATTACCGTTTCCTTTTCTTACAATATTATATTTTCAGTGGAAAAATAATATTTATCATTAAATATGATAATTATTTTTGTGTGCAATCAACGATTACCGATAAATTTTATGTCATATGTTTTAACGTTATGTAAAATACAAGAAATTTGTAAGTACAAGTAACAGTATTTTTGAACTATTTATTCATTCATATATAATTATAAATATGAATTTTTATTTATATTTAAATTGCTTAAAAATATATTTTGAAATTCTTTTGAAATATGTCTGGTCTACTACTTGTTAATTTATTTCCGTATTTATTATTTTTCACGATGTATGATTTATGTCATTTTTTAAATGTATCTTCGCATAAAAAAATTAACAAGAGAACTTATACAAAATGTTAAAAGTGATATATCTGTTATAATGTCAATTGTTTTAATTAATTAAGCATTTCATACGTATAATAAAATGTTATACCAAAATATTAAGTATAGTAGAAGTTAAGATAAATTAGTGATTATTTATAATTCCCATAAGAAGAAAAATCGTCAAATTTTAATTTCACTGTTGCGCAAAGTCCTCATTGCTAATTTTTTAAGAGTATTATGTGATGCTAAATCCTTTTTCGTATTATATTGTAAAATTAGTTACAATAGAGGTGTAAATAATAATATCATATGAATATACGCAAGATGTGTGCGTCGTGTATGCACATTTCGTTTTTCAATTTTTTACTGAAAGTGCCCCGGAAAAAATTATGTATATATATGGACATATTTTATAACTATATATAATTGTGTATAGAATATGTCAATTATTATATATAATTATATATAATTTTGTATAATTATATATGAAACATTTTTTCCCGGGTATACTTGTAGATATTCGATCTATAGGCAAAAGTTTTTGTCTGCAAATGAAGCAAATAAAATGTCGGCAAATAATATTGTTGGTAATTAATTTGTAGACAAACGGGTTTTTTTAGTAAAAATATATAATTTTTATTTGTGCACACAATGTGAGAGTAATTTTTATAGATCTTTATTGTAAGATGACATAAAAAAGGAAACTAACATTATAAAATTATATATATATATAAATTAGAATATAATAAATAGATAAAAATTAGAATGTGAGTAGAGTCATATCTGTGTGTGTGTGTGTGTGTGTGTGTGTGTGTGTGTGTGTGTGTGTGTGTGTGTGTGTGTGTGTGTGTCTTTTTGGAAATTTATTTGATGTTATTCTATTAATTAATGCTATGAGTTAATTGATTATTTTCTAGAACGCCATCAACATCTTTTTCAATTCTCACGATTCCTTCATACTGAGCTTTCTTCCTCGCGTCTTGGCGTCTTTGCTCGTCTTTCGTTATAACGGTTAAGATGAAACCGAGCAGTAAAGCCAAGCATAGACCGATATGTCGCACCGGAATGTCGCCGTACGCATTCAGTAATAATCCAAATATTATAATGAGTATAATGCCGTAAAGGCATGTTGTTATATTGAGAAATCCTGCGGGTATATTTTCCGACTCTGGATACGTAAATTCGGTGCACAAATCGTATCCCAACGCCAAGTATCCCGACATGAAGAATCTGTAACAAATGATATCAAGAATAATAAGTATTTCCTAAAAAGTTTAATGGATGTTTAACATGTTCACAATGGCGCTGTAATTCTTATGTTGTGCTATCTGACGGCTCTATTATTTGTACTTTTTTCCATCGGGCGGCTCTTATTAATTATATTTCGACCATTTTAAGGGGATCCTAAAGTCGTCTGTTTTACTGACATTCTTTTTAATCTCTTTTCTCCTAATTGCCTTTATAGATTTAAAAATATTTTTTCACAATTAAAGTATAGACAATAATCCAGCCGCAAAGCTACATTTGAATATAAAAAACAAAAAAAAATACAAAATTACAGTTTTGCGCCTGTTTTACCGACCAAACGCGATTATTTTTTTACCAGTTTTTCTTTTAATTTTATAAATTAAAAAATCCTTTTGCATAATTAAGATATAGACAATAACACAGATTTCGATATAAATAACGAAAAAGAATTGCAAAATTACAGTTTTGTTATCGACTTCTGGCGATGACTCGTAACATTTGTTTTATATATAAATTTTATATTTTGTATGAAATAAGTAGCAGCGAGACTTATATAAAAGAACAATACTGTGCTTTTGGGTTAGAAACTTTAGTATAGAAAAAAGGAACGTAAAAAAATTTCGTATGAATGTATGCGTGCAGAATCGATATAGTAAAGCAATACAAATATTTTGAACATTAACAAAATAGTGAAAGCAACATTTTATTAAATTATTAAAAAAAGATGAATTTTTGTTATATTTATATATTTTTTAAAATTATTATAGCTTTTTAATGTTTTTTAAATTAATGCTTTTTAATATATTATAATTACAAATATCGATACGTTACCCTAAGAAAATTGCCGACACATATACCATCCATTTTATGCCCATGCAAGTGAATATTGCGAATAATATTTGACCACATAATGTAAGAAAATATACGGTTACGGCAGTTTCTCTGTAAATACAAATTATTAGTTGATGTTTCTAACGCATGATTTAAGATAAATGCTGTCAAAATAAATTTAAATTGAATTTTTGAAACAATTACAAATGTTTCTTACTTGAATTTATGCGTCTTGTCAAGGATGATACCGAAACTAACGGAACCGATCATACCGGTAAGAATTATGGCTAAGCCAATTCTGCCCGCATCTTCTTCTCCGTTCTAAAACATGTGATTTATATCTTGATTTTTAGCACAAAAATACATGATAATATATTTAGATGTTGTTGACATAAATTCATAAATATTTGCTCGAATTTCTTTCTTTTTATGTTTGATCTGCTGCATCGAGTTTTACTGATTCGAGTTTTACCTCAAAATGTGCGAGGAATAACTGATTGAGTAATGTGGATACAGCATCCAGTACGCCGACGTTCAAACCGTAGGAATTACAGAGCATGATGTAGTTTTTATTTTTACAAAGCCTTTTAATCGGCGCCACAAATTCCTCTCTTTTCTTCATTCGATTTATTTTTTGCAGTGCTCGCGTCTCGCTCGGTGGTAATTTCGGTTCGTTCTGAAATACTGATGCAAAAACACATCGAGAAAATTAAATAAACGCGATAATCTTTTCTGGAATGCGAGCGATCTTTAATTAATTAAGTTTATCCTCTTGTGCAATTGACTAAGATAAATAAAAATAAAAACACGGATAAAGAGATTAAAGTGAATTATCGATTATAAAAAAAAAGTTAACGGAACCGAACGTTGAACATTGAACGTACACACTGAGGATGGCTTAAAGGTAAGCTGAAACGTTTGTAATTATATTAAATAAATTATATTAATTACTACGCACGGTCAGCGTGTTACAGTTCTCATTAGCCCTTCCACGATTATATATTTTTTGATAAAAAAAAGAACTTATACAATAACAAAAATTTTAGAACATATATAAGCCATCTAAGGTTAGATAGGTATAAGTTCTTTTTTTATTTTCTATTATTTTGTACAGTTAAAGAAGACAAAGTAAGGCCAAAACATTCTGTTAACCGATTTCTTAAATATTAAATAAAATTACATTTTTATTCCATCTATTATTGTTCGTTTCCTGACCTTTTTCTTTACATTTATTTTGTTACTCAAAAAGCGAGCTTATATTTCATTTGTTAAATATTTATATTGACAAATTATAATACTATTTGTCCTATTAGTAATAGTTTATGAACTTACATGTAAGCGCCAGAGCGAGTACAATCGTGGAAACGATTGCAATTATCCAGCATAAACGTGACAAATCTTTGCCGATGTCATCTAGGCTATCATGATTTTTCACTATTATAGGTCCTAAGAGAAAGCCCAATGATATTCCCAACTGATTACCGAAAATACCTAAAGACATGGCGGTCGAGAGTTCAGTAGAAGGAAACCATTGCGCGGCCAAGCGTCCTGGTAATGGCAAGACCATAGTGTAGTACAAAATGAAGTAATTACAATTCTCTAAATAAACATGACAGAGAATATAGTTGAGTACATAATAATGCAACGCTAAAAAGATAGTGGAAAAGTTGTAGTATCAAGATTTTTTAAAAAGATAAGATAGAATAAATTAAAAGCTGTAACCTGCGCAAGCGCGACTATCGAATGACCGACGAAAACGACGTAAAACTTGTTGGGTTGAATGGAAAACATTTTTGTCCAGGAGCCTAGACAGTTTAAACTGGCGCCTATGATGATAGTCCATCGCAGACCGCATTTGTCTGTCACGTACGACGCTGGGAATATAAATACCGCGTAAAACGCCATGAACGACATCGAAGTCCAATCAACCATCAATGAAGACACTCCATAATATCTAAATAATATACAAAAAAAGGCTCTGATGCTTTTACATACAAAACTGTTCGTATTTTGGAAAATGTTATACCTAGTAACTATGTTAGTTATAATCGAATATTCTATCCATTGAAAAGAATTCACTCCATTATAAATCATGTAGATAATCAGCATTAACCATCTCTTTTTATACACCTTTAATTTTAATGGTCCGGCATCGGCTGGTTCGTCTGATTTCGTTATTTTTATTGAATCTTTTATCGCGAGCACCTCGCTCAGACTTTTATCTTCCATTATCGTTGTTCTTTTTTGCAAAATAGGTTTCAAAAAATATTATATATATATATATATATATATATATATATGTATATATATTTATTTAAGTTGAAAAAATTTTAATCCTACACTTTTTTAAAATTATATTTTTAATAAAAACTAAGATATTTAATTCTGGAAATCGTAATATCACATCAATTTGTAAAATTTTATACCGTTAATTACACATTAAACACATTTCCTCAATTACACATTTCTTTATCGAATCTTGAATAGTTTATAGAAGCAGCGTAATTTAGAATATTTCATGTTTTAAAATTCTTCACATTTTGTAAATTGATTTGACAATGACGAGACGATAAAAAATATAAGTGTTGATTGAAATTGAGATGAAATGTAACTGTACGCCAAATAATATCTTCGTTGAACGTCAGATTCGTTTAATATGCGATAAGTTTTCCTTATCTATATGAACAAGTAGAATGACATTATTAGCTCAAAGATTTAAGAACAATCTGTACTTAATTTTATCAAGATTTTTTGTCAGATTCGCATGCTGTATTTTAGCACAACTTTAAAACAAGTGTACGAGAGTTCCTCTAGTGCTGGATGTTTAAGGTTTTTCTTAAATAAATAAATAAAGTAATATTTTATTCTTTTTATCTTTGCGTTATTTATAAGTTAACAATATTGAAAATCAAAAGAAAGCAAATAATTAATATTACTATAATAGTTAACTTAAATTAACATTAAACTTTAGTATACGATTTCGAGAAATCAGTAAGTGGCATCTAATACCGGACACAGTAATACTTACTAATGTAACTTGAAACGGTTTCAATATAATTTGCAACAATCGCAAATATAATTGTTAGAACATTGGGAGACATCGGCACAAGTTTCATGTGCTTATTTTTGGCAACACTGAATCCAATTTTCTTCGTTGTTCTCCAAATGAATCATTCTTTTTTCTGTGTTAAAGCGATGAGGAAGCTTTAATTTTACAGCTAAATCATAAACTAACTTCAAAAATTTTTTTTTCATTAATGGTAAACAACAATTAGCCAAATTTTTTATATGATTAATTAATTGTTATTCTGGAGGATAAGTGTTGATGAATCTAGTTTAGACTGCAAAGTAATTTCTTGACCACATTTTATACATTTTACTTTGTCAAATAAAGTACTTCGTGCAATGCCATATCTTGAAGATGCCTCTCTTAGGCTAATTTTTTTCATCAGAATTTTTTGAAGTGCAGTTTTCAAGTTATTTTCATCTCACAAACCTTTTTTTCTTACTAGTCATGTTGCTTAGATGTATCTTTTAACCACTGAAATCAAAATAATAAACACTAATACAAATAAAAGCACACAAGATTAAGATTTGTATTGTCCGGCAAAAGGGGAAAATGTTCTATTCGGAACCAAGGGACAATAAATCCATTAAAAAAATTTTTTTTTTGTGAAAACCATTGTATACATCAAATATAAAGATAATTTTTTAAAAAATATTTACCAAAAGATAATAACGCAACTCCCACGTGTTTTGAACACATAAATTCGTATATGTAATAATTTATAATTTATATAATGCAACAGCTTCTTGTCAAAAGCAACAATCAAACGATCTCTTTAGTTGTGCACATGCGATTGGAACGTGTCGAAACTTGATCGTTGTTTCTTCTATTCTTCCTACGGCTTACGCGAAATAGCGGCTCGGTAGCGATTCAACTGTCACAGATATTGCTAATGTCTGGTATTAGATGCCGTCCGGCAATAAGGGGAACTCCCCCTATAACACGACATTATTCGCTCCTATAATATTGAGCAATTTACGCGTATGACAATATAATATACATTGCGATATAAAATGTGTATTGTGTTTCTGTCTGAGCAATTTTAAGAATATTGAGATAGAAGTTTGAGATAAATTATGCGAAAAGCCAATGGATTTAACAGGATTATAAGAACGAACTAAACATTTAACTCATGTGTGACAGTGATGTATCTTCTAAGTGAATATCCTACTGAAATAAGATCTATATATCCATAATTTTATTGATTTTTATAATAAAAAAGTTGAAAAAGGGAAAAGAGAATGAGAAATTCGTAATAAATTCACGATCGATGCCGATTTTACTATTAAGATTTTAAGTTTAAAAGTTTTTTTGTGATAAATTATTAAATCTGCAATCTGCACATTAAATCGAGAATTTGTATTCAATTTATTTTCAAAACATGATGTAATTTATTAAGAATGTAACAAAATATCTTTTTGGTTATTTAAAAATAATACAATTGCGGTTGATTCATTATTTTGTTATATACAGTCTCATATTCATAAATATTATATATTCTTGATTCTTATAGAATTATATATTCTTGATTCTTATATTTAAAACCATCTTAAGTATTGTCTTAAGATGTCATAAACTAATCACAGAGAGCCGTATTAGCATCTTAAGACATTACTTAATACGTATTGTCAGTATGTCACATGATGATTTTCCGGTATACATAATGGGTCATCTGTGTCCATCATTAATTCGCATCACTTCTACAAGTACATAGAAACTATTAAATACTCTTGCATATACTTAACATTTTTAGGTTTATGTTATATATTAAAAAAAGAAATTTATATAAATGTTATAATTAATTATAGAAGATCAGTGTTGCAAACGCGCGGTCCCTCGCAGCGGCACGTAGAGGGGATGACGCACACAAGGAAGGAGCCGTGTACGTGTCCGCTCGACTCTTCGGCTAGCGTCGAGCAGTAGAAGAGTCCGGATAATCTATCGCTCTCTTTCTTCGCAAACTATAGCTACATTGTCAATTACTGGTTAACTATTTTAACAAGCAGCTCTGAGGACAATATCTCGCACACCGGCGCAACTGGGAGTCTAAGACGCTTCATAACGATTCTATAAGGATGACTTCACGGGTCATCCTCCAGAGCAACATTTCTCGCCACGCGCCCTACCTATAGCTTTCCTCAACTCCCTGCGAGCCAAACAAAGCCGTGCAACTTTTTCACACCATCAATAGACCGGGCTACGCATGTCACTAATATGAGCGCGAAACATCGCGATTTCACAAACATCCTTAAGCATATTCGTAATCGTGATCTGCAATCATGTGCAGAAAGGTCGGGCACCGAAGACCACGCAACGGCGATCTCTAAGCTGTCTATATCTAATTTATTAAGGCACCATCTTGGAAACTGTTCATTCATCCGCTTTTTGGCTTTTATGACTCTAAGATTACCCTTTAAAGTGATAATGAACTATGATCGGACAGAATCTCATCCCCGATTATCACCCTCCAACCAAGAATCTTTTCAAACTCCAGCGAGTTGGCCCAAGAAACATCCACGACAGACACACCACGCGAATGAGTTGTAGTAGGAACCTAATATTAACTAATAATTTAATTAACTTTGCACCACAACCATTATTAGTTAAGGCAGTTAACGTCACCAATTAAATAATGTTTGTTTAAAAAAAAATCAAACATAATTACAAATAATGCTAATCAAGATAAAAGCTGACATAGTAGAATCCCCGATGCTCCTGCGGTAGTGTGAACGACACGGCCGTTGCTTTTCGCGAGAGCCTCTCTTCCTGTTCGGTTCCGTGAGATGAACGTCGACTCCTGAGGGAGATTCCATCCAAGATCGATAGGCCTGATCTATTCATCTCTGCAGTTACAGGATCGAGGCTTGATGACGAGGTGAAAGATGTCACGGGGGAGAGGATTCCCCATTACGGACCGTTCAATCCGGCTCCGTCGCAGCATCTGAAATAAAAAGAAGGTTACTTAGAAGACGAATAGATCCATCGAGTTTGAATGATGAGAGCCCTTTGAAGCCATCGTCTTCCGAACTCTCTAAGAAATAAAAAAAAAAGACAGGCTTCAGGATAAGACTAAGGAGAACGTTAATTCTGAAAAAAACAAGAGGAACATCAGGAAGGAGAAGAGAGGAGAGAGTAGATGAAAAGGGACAAGAAGAGCAAGTCGGGTTGCGCTCAGATTGGCGAAGTGACCGGCCTTCGCTACCGGCTCCGAGAGGGGACGGGTCATTCGTTATGACAGCTCTCTCCCCCCGTTCTCTTAGAGAATGTCCAGGCAACGTCCGGGCGGGCGTTGATGCCCAGCAAACGAAAATTGAATGGATTGAAATGAATTGAAAATGTTAATCCATTATAATTCATTTGAACAAAATACGGATTGAAAAAATTGCATTTACATCATTTCAATCTTATATCATGGATTAAAATAAATTATATGACCGGAGTAACTTTTTTTGGATTTAAAAAGTAGAAATCATTTTGTTTTAATTTCGCGTAATAGATTAAAATGAATTAATGGTCTGCATTTTTTGTTTAATTGAAAAGAATAAGAATCGCGTTGTTTTTATCCCTTTATATGAATTAAAATGGATTTAAGAAGATTCGGAAAGTTTAATTGGATTCAAAAGATCAGAATCTGGATTTGATACGAACAAAATGAATCTATTTCTGTCTATTTCAATCAATTTTCGTTTGCTGGGTGGGGCCCTGGCAACAAACAATGCAAATCTCTGTTCTTGATGTATATCTATTTTAGTTAGGATAACCCATGTTGTATAGGAGGGGCAAAAATGTCTCTAAGAGCTGGGGGAGTCCCTGACGAATACCCAAACCGGGGCTCCTCCCTCTTCTGGCGGCAGCTTTGTAGGTCGGCGTAAGCTGAAGAGGTGAGTTTTTAGTCGGTAGGCGATGTTGGATGTCTTCCCGAGCGGAAGCGCCCCGCACTGAATCCGGCACGTCCCGCAGTACGGGCTGCGGGGTGTCTTCCCCTCCTTCGGGTTAGGTCTCCGGATCTGCCGCGGTTAGTGCGGCTGTGGTTAGGTCTGGGGACCCTCGGAGTCGAGGGACATGCGAAGATTTTCTCACCTCTCGCAAAAAAAAAAAAAAAATTATCTGGCTTAAGCAATAATTGTGCATCTAATAATCTCGTACTTAAGATTTCACTATGGAATGAGATTTGCTTAATTAAGCATGGTTTCAAGTTTCTACTTTAGATTTGAAACTGTTGCAGAATCCGAGAAATATACATATATATAAAAGAAGGAATCCGCGATTTACGTAATATACGTATACAGGGTGTCCGAAAGCGAAGTATAAAAATGCTAAGGACTAGGTAGAAGGGATTGAGATAAACGAAAAAGTCCTATACCATTTCGCAAAATTCGCAAGAATAGCCGAGATATTAATTACTTTAATTAAACGAATAGATGCGCACCGAGAGGAGCGCTGAGCCGAACTATAGCACGGCCCACTGCTATGAAGTGTGTGTGTGTGTGTATGTATGTACTAATATGACAGAGATAACTTTTCCTACATTTCTGTACATTTTTGATTCTATATAATATATAGCTTTTTTGTAATAAATAAATGTAAGAAATCGGCAGCGCGGCGGCGCCACTTCCCGGGCGAGCCGGTAAGCTGCGCGCTCTCGCGCTGACAGCTGCCAAACTTGGAAAATCGGCAGCAAATCCGGAGCGCCCATGTGCGCGTAGGGGTGCCGGAGCGACCGGCACTTCTAATTTAAATCACTCGTTAGTAGAACGGCACGCTGAAAACAGGTGCTCGCGAGTCAGTGTGTGTGAGCTAAAGAGTTTAGCAGATCAAGTGTATAGATATTGTGAAGAATTTATAATAAAATCAGTTTATTACTCTATGACATAACAGAGTCGTGATTATCCTATCCTTAACAATAAAAGGGTAAGTGAAGTGTCGGAGTAGACACAGGGAATTGAAGAAACCCAGAGTACCGTAAACGGTCCGATTTCATCCCGGTATTACTCGATTTCTTCTTATAGAAGACGGGTTTTAAATCGTGTTAAGAAGAGTGTTTATATTATATATATATATATATATATATATATAAAAGTTCGGCTATTAACAATTCGAGTCATTTTACATAAAATACAAAGATGCTGTATAGTAGCTCCAGCCGTATCTGAAACAGAAAAAGAAAACAATGTATGTACATATGGGGTGACTTACTAGTTGATATAGCAGTTGAAGGACTGACAGTTAAAATGTGCAGTGGCCTGATCGAGGCTCGAGAATCCCTTGTTCGTTTGCGGAGTGATGTGTTATGGAAGGCCTCGTGAAACAGTTGATCTGGCACTTTCCGTTTGCACTCACGAGCCCGGACAACCAAGTCGATTGGGAAGTTTGTTATGGAGTCGGCTCTATAATAAACCAAGAAGGAAAACTTAAGGGCTATCGCAGATGACTTTATTATTTATGCGGCGGACAGTTGGCCCTCTCAAATACAGCAAACTCTCCAAAACATATTACGTAAGCTAGAATTTTACTACGAAACCTGGAAATTAAAAATTAACATAGATAAGTATGAAACTATTCTGTTTCGTCCATCCTTAGATTATGCGAACAGTAAGGAAAAACTACAAAAATTTTGCGATCAATAGTTCACCTAAATATAATACTGCGCAAAAATTACAGTTAAAAGTACAGTTAAATACTTAGGAATCAATCTCGACGATAGACTACACTACAAAATGCACGTCAACAAACAACTTAAGAAAGCGGCTCAAACATTGCAACTCAAAAGACTTTTCTATTCTAATATCTACACTCAGAAGTTAAAATAATTTGCTACCAATTACTAATAAGACCAATAATTACTTACGGTTATCCCATTTGGTACAACCCATTTGGTACATCAGTGCTTCACTCATGAAAAAAATTAGAATGTTCGAAAGAAAATGTGTAAGAGCTTGTGTGAATATGAATAGATCTGCAGAAACAGAATACACAAAATATATAAGTAACCAAAAATTATATGATAAGGCTAATATCCCTCGTATTGATAATTTTATAATCAACTTAATTCGTGATCATTTTTTTTTAACTAATTTTTTTTTCTGTTTCAGATACGGCCGGAGCTGCTATGCAGCATCTTTGTATTTTATTTATTACAAAAAACTTTTGTGTATATACTACACACAGAAAAAAATAATATGTATATAAAATCAAAAATGTAGAGAAATGTAGGAAAAGTTCTCTCTGTCATATTAGTACAGTTTAATTTTAATAATTAGTTGTTTAAAGAGTTGAATGCCGAAACTATAAAAACTGTACCAATGAACCCCAACTTCCTCTATTATAGATTTGTATACTGTAAATCTGTAATAAGTCTTCATCAATGTTTAAGACAAATATAAAATGCTTTAAACTTATTAAAAATTAAGCGAATTTAAATAAAAATTATATAAAAAATAAGAAAAAAGTTTTTGACAAGAGAGGATCCGATCTGGTACTCGGGCTAATGCCAAACACCATCTCGTTCTCCTCCTCGCATCTCATAGAGACGTCGTCTACAAGATAGCCAGATCTGCAGAGAGGTTCATTGGCAATCACCCCGCCCTTTGCTTGATTCTGGCTGCGCCATCGACCTGTCAAGGGCAGGGACCATATCCCCAATCTGCCGGGTTCCGGATTTCTGAATAACCAGACGTTTATTTTTCTTGTTCAAACTCATATCCGTAAAAGTGTGTCGTTTGTTTGTAACGAGGGTTTCGCTCCTTCATCCCGGGAAAAAAATACTCGTCATCTTCTGTCTAGGAATAGAGGAGACGAGGAAAAAACGAAAAACACGACACACGAAATAAAAACATACCGGCGCTGTCGGCAGAGAAAAAAAAATTTTCAGACTTGTCACATTTGCTTTAAATGATACATTTCTCTTATCTTGCTCATATAATATTAATATTAATTAACATGATATCATATTATAATTAACAAAATCTCGTACATATAAATTATATAAATATATATATATAAATTATATATATATCTTAATTTTTGAATTTTCAGACTTGTCACATTTGCTTTAAACGTTACATTTCTCTTATCTTGTTCTTATAAAACTTTATTGGAATACCCAATAATATCTAATCCTTAACCCTTTTGCTACTACGGGTGACTATAGTCACCCGCCAGAAAACGACACCCATACACGACGGGTGACTATAGTCACCGACGACAAAAATGGAGCCAAAATTTAGCCAAGTGCTCTCGATTCGCTTTCGTCTGTTTGCAAACAATTGCAAGCGCTGTTGCGATGTTCGTTTTTTTTCATTATTGTTTTGTCATTGGTAATTTGTCATTACTGCAAGACATTTTTCATCAATTTATGTGAATAACAAAACGAAAAGAAAAAATCCATTAAGAAAATGTGTGGTATGCGCAAAGAACGACAAAAGCAGTCAAACGCGATGTCAATGTGAGAATTGCGATGTTGGATTATGTGTGTATCCGTGTTTTGGAAAGTTTCACATAGAATATTATTATTAAAAAATTATTGCTCAGTATTATGTTATAATTATATATTTTGTTGTGTAATGTAAAAATATCAATTGTATTGTTGAATTAAAAATACGTTCATGGGAAAATTATGAACACAAATTACTTTCCTTCTAAAAGTAATGTCACAAAGTCGTTTTTGAGACAAAAGTCTTGGCCCCGAATGCGTGCCTGAAGACTGCGCGCGCTTAATGTTCCCACTTTCGGCGCGGCGCTCCGTTCTACGCGAGGGACTCCGCGGCGAGACCCGCCGTAGCGAAAGGGTTAAAAGATAATAGAAACATGCTCTATTTATTTCAAGGATGCAAGGAAGCATCCTAGGATCGGACTTCTTGCGCAATGCTACAAAAATAGAATTCATAAAGAAATCAATTGGCGGAACACAGTAATTTTTTTCTCACAGTGCAGTACCGTGTACAATTCCCTCTAGATCCCGCGTTGCTATACCCATTTGTATTGCACAAAACGTACACAAAACGTACGTGCACACACCACTAATACGCACAAACACATATCCTTTCAGTCATGCATACCAAAATAATACTACCACTCAAACACTTACACATATAGAATCTAATACCGACAGGGTTAAATACTTACTAAACAACTAGATTACGGAATAAATCCGTCTCCTTGAGTCTAGGGACGGACAATGGCGGAAGTATTCGACGGTTAAGCAATCCAATCTATCAAAAAAGTAAAGATTAAAATTAAAAAAATTAATGTATATATGAAAACTATCCTGCAAATAATAAAAAAGAAATGTTATGCAATAAAAGGCAATGAGTCGATTTTATAACGAGAAGAACGACAAAAATTAATTAATATAAAATATAATTAATAATTTTAATAATTTTAAAAATTTTAAGTATTTATAGCAATTTATTCTTTATTTTAGCAATATTTGTTTGGCTGCTTCATCATAAATTTAAGATAAATTCAATGATAATTATGCATAAAAACTCATTAGCAATCAGTAATTAATTTTTCGATAAATGAAGCACAATCAATTATGAGTTTTTATACATAGTTATCATTGAATTTACCTTAAATTTATGATGAAGCAGCCAAACAAATAGTGTCCGTAAATGATAAATTTTTTACTTTCTTTCCTTTCTTCTTATACTTTTTCTTCCCTTCTTTTCTTTCTTTCTTTTGTTTGCAGGAAGCTCAAATTCCTTATTTCTTATTCTTCCTCTCTTTATTACTTTCCTTTTTTAGTAATATAATATTTATAATTAGTTACATTAATAATTTTAATAATTTTAAAAATTTATAGCAATCTATTCTTTCCTTTATAGCAATCAGTAATTAGTGTGTTTTAACAAATAAAGCACAATCAGTCATGAGTTTTATGTATAATTATCATTGAATTTACCTGAAATTTACGAAGGAGCCAAACAAATATTTATGTCCGYAAATCGTGAATTCTTTCTTTCTTTCTTTTTTTCTTATACTCTTCCTTCCCTCCTTTTTTTTTATTTTTCTTGTGTTTGCAGGGAGCCCAAATTCCTTTTCTCATTTTTCCTTTCTTTATTTCTTAATAATAATATTTATAATTAATAATTTTAATAATTCTAAGAATTTTAAGAATTTATAGCAATCTATTCTTTATTTTATAGCAATAAGTAATCAGAATTTTTTAATAAATGAAGCATAATCAGTTATGAGTATTCATACATAATTATCATTGAATTTACCTTAAATTTATGAAACAACCGAACGAATATTTCTGTCCGTCTTTTTTCTCTCTTTTTCTTGTGTTTGCAAGAAGCTCAAATTCCTTATTCCTTACTCTTCCTCTCTTTATTTCCTTCCTTTTACATTATTTTTCCTGTTACACTATTAACTTAATAACATTATTAACTTCTATAAACATAACTTTCAAAATACGCGATGACAGGCGCTCGCGAAGTTAGCGCAGCGAGAGAACCAATCAGCAACGCAGAAAAGAAGCAACAATAAACTTCGAGATATTCGAGACTTTCGAGAATCGATGTTAACATGCCTTTTTTAAAAGTAGACTAGCACGCAGCGCGCGCTTCGCGCGCGCCATCCACTTTTAGATGATCATTAAAAAAAAATTGTTAAAAGAAAAGTTAAAGTAAATCTACCCTCATGGCTCGTCCTAATTCTCTTTGACAGGAAAGTAGAGCTCACAGAGAGGAGTATACTCCCTCTGTGGCTCATTTTCATTTCCCTTAACAGCCAGGGTTTAAATCTAGCTAAGACGATATTTTTTCAAATTCTTTGTAATTCTTCCATTTAAAAAAATTATTATAACTTTCATATTACTTTGCAAAATTGATTTYTTTTGAAAATTGTTATATATYTTCCTTCAATCATACAACTTTCCAAATGTTTCCTTATATTTTATATCTTTTTCGAAATATTTGAGGTCGTATTTAAAAACAGATTACCTTCTATAATATTTTTTACATTTCTTTTGTATCAAATTTTCAATAAACAATTGATTAATTTTTTATTTTTTTGATAAAATTATTTAAAAAATATATAGTTTATAAGATATTTTATGTTCTATATCAAAATATAATATAAAATATTTCGTAAACTATTGATTTTTTAAAATCTCTATTATAATTTTTTTTAAAAGAGTCAACAATACCATGCGATAAATTTCGACTCCGAACGCGCACTTCACGGATTTTCATGACTTTTTTTATATAGGATCTAATGTATAAGTATGAAGAGGAACGTGATTTAACATATTAATATTTAAACATTCGTATGTTTTATTTTCAGTGACTATCAATTCGTAAAAATATCGAATTGGTGCGTCGTCTTCTGAGAAAAATCCCACCTGAGGTTGGCCTGATCCCCTCACCTCTGCGGCCACTGGATCCAGGGCTGACGAGAATGTTTTCGTCACTGATGGTGAGGATTCTCCGAGTTTCCCGTCCGGATTCTACTACGGAGAAATAAAAAGAAGACTCTTTAGAAGATGGATAGATTCTTTGAGTTCCGAAGACGAAAGTCCTGCCGGACCGACGCACTCGGAACGCTTTAACTTAAAAAGAAGGAGGAGAAAACGAAGGAATCTTAAAAGAATTGGAAAGATCAAGCTGCCTGGATAAGAAGAATAAGAAGACTGGTATAAAGGAAAGGAAGAAACAATGAAAGTACGATTGGGAAAGTAAGCTGGGAGATGGCCGGAATGATGGGAGATCGGATTGGCCATTGCTTCCAGCTTTGAAGGGTGGCGGGCTGCCTGTGGCCTCGACTTCCCCCATTCTCCCTTCTTCAAAAGGCGCCCAGGCGTGCCTCGGTTAGAGTTGAGGGGGGGGGTCTTCCGGAGCGAATAAAAAGATTGTGGACGAGAACATTAAAGAGAGAAGAGAACGTGGGAGATTGGCAAGTGGGAAGGATGTCTTCCCTTTCCGGAAAATGCCTTAGATCTTACGTAAATCTGGACGCACTTATAGTAACATACGAAACCATCCGGGAACATCCATTAGTTTTTTGAGCCTAAAGGAAGCGCGAATATGATCCCAGAGATCGACGGCTTCTCTGAACCGTGTACGCGAATTCTTGAACGCATGCAATTATGCAATAAAAAACATACATCCTGCGGACGAGCAAACCCTATTAGAAGTCGTTATTTGTACAAAGTTCAAGGAAAAGACAATGATAGATTTCCACACCCGCGACATTGTAGATTACGAGCAATTAAAAAAAGAGTTAGAAATCGAATATCTAAGAAAAAGAAGTACCGCGCATCTGCAACTAGAATTTAATTCATTGAAACAAAAGCCGAATGAAAGCGCGCAAGAATTCGGACGCCACGTGGACAATATAGCAATGGAATCTATGGAGGAAAGACAAAATCATACGCCAGAGCAACAATTAGACGAGCCATATTAGACAACATTAAAATGCAAGTCTTACATAACTATCAGATCGGATTACACGAAGATATTAAGTTATTAGTACGTGCACAACGTTATAAAACTTTGCAAGAGGCTATCACTGGCGCAAGTGCCGAAAAAAAGGTCAAAGGACCAAATATGCGAAAAAACGCGTACCAAGGCCAAGGTAAATTCGACGAACCTGCAAATATCGATCGATACCCGCAAAATCTCATATGTCAGAAGTGCGGAAAAATAGGATATCACGGACGCGACTGTCGCACAAGCCGAACCGATTTTCTCTGCCTAAATTGGAAGGATGACCTCGAGTAAATACGGTTGCTTATCCGAAAAGCATAAAATAGAATAGTCAATCATCAAATTAAAGAAAGGCTGAATCAAGAAATAATTTCTAGCATTAGTCAATGAAACGCGCCATTACTAATAGTGCCAAAGGAGACGGATGCATCAGGCAAACCAAAATTAAAAGTAGTGATAGATTTCCGAAAATTTAATGATCTTACGATTGGAGACACTTTTCCAATATCCAATATCACACATTGAATGCATCCAGAAGCGCAACCGCTCACTGAGCTCTTAGTGCTTTTTGCATGTTTTATTAATGTACTAAAAGAAAACTTGAATTTAAAAGAAGTGCGGAGCTAGTAAACATTTATTTATATTTGCAATTGTTGTTTGAATTATAAATTTTTTCTTTGTGGTATAAAGCAGCATAATTCCTAACTGATTCAAGATTTTGGTGATATTGGTAGTGGGAATAAATCGTCTATTGTTAAGTGGTTTAGCTTCCGGAAGTCTACTACTATTCGGTTTCAGTTTTAATTTTCCGGTTTTCGTGAACCTTTTTCGGTACCATTAATAAAGGTTCCATTGACTTACGCTAGTTCGAATTATTTCGCCTTTTAACATTATCTTTATTTGCCGGTTTACTTCCGTTTTATGTTTCTCTGGAAAACGATACGGTTTCACATTTACTAATGTTAGCACGTATGTTGATTTCATGAGGCACGGTAGTGTCTCATGAGGTACCCAGGTTAGTGAGTTTCCTTCCAAATGAAATATGTCCTGATAATCTTCACATATCCGTTTGATAGCCTGTCTTTTTTTCGTATTCAAATGTTGCATTCTTAATAATTGTCAGATACGCTCGGCTTGTGGAACGATCGGTTTGCAGCTTTTAATCGCTTGAACATCTCTGTCGCGTTCCATTTTCTTGGGGATCACGAGCGTCTGTTTTCGATTTCTTTATCGATTATATTAATAATGTTCACGGGACAGGTGTAATCTTTGAACTTTATCAAATAATTACCAATATATACTCCAGGTGTCAGTTCTTTTGCACGATAGCATATATTTGCTGCTACGACACTCGCATCCATAATGTCCACTTTTTCCACACTTAAAACACATTTTGGAGACGAATTTTGATCCTGTCGCGAGTAATTGGTTTCGAGTCGAGTCTTATTTGCAAAGTTTCCGACTCTCGTTGTCATTGAGCGAAAAGAGCTTTTCCTCGGCCCTTTATCGCATCATATATTGTTGCAAACGAGTATTTTAAGTTTGTTGCGCAAATCGATTTGGAAATTAATTAACGCTTGCTTTTTAATTGTTGCATCATGCTTTTGAAAACGGCGAAATTCTCTTCCTTTGATCATCGAATTATGTGACTAGTAAGTCCACGCGCTATCCGAAAGCATGCTTGGTTTTGTTTGGTTTTTGTTTAAGCGAGTTGAACTCGATTTGCAAATACGTCGTGCTTTGCTTAATCTGAGCAGATATCAAAATGTTGCTTTAACTCGTCGTATGTATGAATTTCGCGCGTTTCAAAATCTTGCATGGCTTTTTCTCTTAATGTAGTATAGAGAATCGCTTGGATTAACAATTTTTTTTTTCCGCGGGATTTATATTTTGTATCGCGTACGTACAGGCATTTAGAAATTCTTGTAGTTTATGTCAACGTTCCGTTCTCAAGAAACATCGTTCTTACTTTTTTTAGCGATATGAAATTTGATGCAATGCTACGTCGGTGTCTTATATCGCGTTCTGTTCTGTCATAGGCTATTATATTATCTTGGTTATACTCCGATAACTACAACTAGCTATAAGGTTAATATCACATGGCAACAAGAATTGTGATATCAGAATTGCGGCCACAATTGCAAAAATAGGACAAATCTTTTGCAAGGCCTTAAAATGCAAGCAGGCATATGTTGCAAGCATTTCGAAAGATTCTCAAAAATGCAAACGTGCGAAATCACGAAACATTTTCCGAAAGACTTCTTAAAGGGTCTATGAAAGTGGCACATAATCATTCGAAAGATTACGAAATATGTGTAAATATGTATATAATATCTTCTTTATTATATATTTATATGCATATACAAGTTAAAAGGACAAAACAAAAACTAATATACAAGCAACCGCCAAAAGACAGAATGTGAATGATTAATTATACGTGCCAGTCGGAGACTACATGCGATCAAGTCTCGACTTACGCGACCTACGCGAAATAAATTAAGTTGCGAACGACATTCGCGAGTTAATTAAGTGAAGATGTCCGGGCATTACACCGTCGTCCTTTCGCCCCGGAATACCCCCCTGTCTCGCACCACCCCTCGGAGCTCCCGAGTTAGAACCGATCCTTATATCTTACTCAGGTATCCCTGGAAAATTTCAATGCACAGGTATTGATGTAATGTTAGCAATTTAATTTAATTATCACGAGAAACGCAACGATCCCTCTTTAGGGATCTGCGAGGATCCGCCGTCACCATCGCAGCCGCCGCTGCTGTCGATATACTCTATTTTTTTTCTTATTGGTTTTGGTTGCTCTTTATTCTTTACA
>JANQDE010000018.1:286078-304202 GCA_037157785.1 Cephalotes varians
CAATGATTCGGAAGGGGGTGTTATGTTTGTGAATTTTGGGGAGACCGTATGCCTTGGGCAATTTGGAATCACTGGAATGGAATTTGTAGTACTGTCGTTTCGTAATATATTTACATTGTAACCATTTTTTGAGAATATTATTCAGTATATTTTCAATATTCTTTATCGGGTTCCTTCTTATGACCGAATACATATCCTCGTCACTGAGCATTTCTTCTATTCTTTCAATATAAAAAGACTTTTACATGGCAACTGTCATATTTCCTTTGTCGGCTCTCGTGAAAATTATGTCCTTGTTGTTTTTACAAAACCGTTCTGTTATGTTGTACATGTTGATTATTTTATTATCCAATCTATTTTGAATATGTGAACTTTTTAAATATTTGTAAAATTGTGGAATAGCGATATTGCGTATCGCGGTTAGTTTATCGGAATTATGATATTTCATGTTGCTTTCGATGTCTTTAATAAATTCGTGTATGGCTGTTTTTTTATTTATTGAGTTCGGCAAACAAAATCTGTCTCCAAACTGCAACAACATAGAAACTTCCCGTGGTATCACCTTGTCGGACAAATTAATAAACCATTTTTTATTAACTTGTTCGAGCGCCGCATTGGACTTGTTAATGTCAAAATTCTCCGGACTAACCGAAATGTTAATGTGAGAGTCCACAGCTTCGTCATTGATGGCCGTAAATTTATTATAACAAAATTTGTTTACTTTTGGAAAATATGTGTAACTGATATTCTTTACACTGCTAATTCGTTTACTTCTTTTTTGATTGAGCAACCCCATAAGTTTGTTAAAGTGAGTTCTGTATATCTTATGTTTAAAATTGTTGAAGGAACGGAAATGATGAGTGAAAATGCTGTCTTTTACATACGTAGGTAGGGAATGTTGGATTTCTCTGGTGAGGGAGTCTACTACATTGTTGAGGTAATATGAGGTAGCGTACCGATGTCGACCGACTTTTTAACACTACTCGTCGCATTTAGTTCCATATATATTTTTGTAATTTTATTTAAATTGTAACATCGTTCATACTGAAGAGGACCTAGTAAGGTCGAAATGTTTATGAAAAATTAAAAAATTCTTAATAATTTAAAATAAAATGATTTATCAATTAGGTAGAAATCATAAAGAATACCAACATTTGTTGCAAAAGTAAGAGAAACTATCTATCTATCATTCTATTTATCACTCATTAATATACTTAACTAACTACTAAGCTACTACTAACTAGTAAGCTAACTTATTTTCCTTTACGGATATAATCTTTCCATTGCAGCCCGTCAACATTTCCCGCTCATTACGGTACATGCATATATTCGTTACTGGATTAACTGCCTCTACTTGCGCATGCGCTAGAAAAGCGGCCCACTGTAAGAAAGTATTGATTTGATCTTGGATGGCGTCGTTAAAATCAGGTCAAGGTCACATCGGTTTTTTTTAAATAGAACATCATATTTTTTATTCCAGAATTTAATAGCTGATAGCAAGCTTTTCAAAACACTGTAATAAAGTTCATTTTCATTAAATACTTTCCGAGTTATGAAACTCGAAAGTTCAGTCTTCAGGATTAGCACCAGAACCCTAAATTTATTAACGTGCTATTTCCGGATTTGTTAATTCCGGCCTCATTGGAGAAATTATTCATGCCGATTATTTCTTGTTAACGGATTCCACAAAAACGATTGTGTGTTATCTTGTTCCTTCTTTTTTTCTCGCACGTCTAGAATGTGCGTGATATCCGAGCATTACAAGGATAATACCTTGCCTTTGCCTCATCGGTAAAAACGCGAGATAAACATACTGATCATGATCGTTAGAGCTAGGTCTTTGGTTTCGTACCATTGTCGAATCTTTATTTACTGTCTGCCACGCGCGCTCTGCATTAGATTTCGTCGCAGATTTTTTTGAAAAGTTCCATACAAGTCCATACTGTTGGTCCACCTGATCAGTATGCCTGATTACAATTCTAATGAGATTGTCGACATATTTTTAGTGCAAGAGGACTCACGGACCTTAATAAATTTAGGGATCTGGAGCTAATCCTGAAAACAATAACTTTCGAGTTTCATGACTCAGAAAGTACTTAATGAAAATAAACTTCATTATAGTTTTGAAAAGCTCTTGCTATCAGCTATTAGATTCTGGAATCAAAAATATAGTGTTCTATTTAAAAAAATCGATGTGACTTTAACGACTCAGGTCAAATTAAATATCTTCTTGTGTTGAGTATATTTATCGATACATAAGTACAGTAATAAGTGGGGAAAGTGGGGTACATATCTATTGAATATGCCACAATTCAATACAATTTACATCCTAATCAAATTGATTATTTAAAGATGGAACAGAAATACGCTTAAAAGTGCACATTGCAAAAAATTTGGAAATAATGAAATAATGAATAGAAATAATGAATTCAAATCACAGTAATGATTATCCACTTGACTTTAATGTTAATAACACATTAATAATAACATATTAAAAATGAAATCCAGCGGATAATTACTATTCAGAAGGATATTAATAATAAAAAACAAATTATCCTGATGGAATTTTGGATAATAACATGAACGCTCTGTCCATATCAATTACTGTTTTCCTTTTTTGAAAAAGAGAGTTAAGACAAAAATTGAGATGTCTCAGAAAGTGAATTTATGATACTAGTTAAATTCGATATAATTGCCTTTTTTATGAACAGTAACATTTGAAAAATGTAATTTATCACCCCAAAGTTCTAATGTAAACTGCAATCTTGAAAAAAGTTAAAAATGCTTAAAAAAGACTTGATGGATTATGGATGGGAGACTGTCATGATAAAGTCATCAACATACTATCTAACATAAAAAAGTAATGGAATACTCGGAGCCTTAAAGTCTTCTCTTCCAAATCACATATCAAGACCAAATCAGCGATAATGGTGACGATGATGAGCCTATTGAGATATCAAAATTCTGTTTATAATCACATTATTGAATGAAAAAATATGGAATATAAAATCCTTTTTAAGGCAATAATAAATTTCTCTCTGGTTACACTTTTATGAAATAAAATTCCATCTTTTCATAACACATCAATAGCTAAGTCAGGAGAGATATTAGTAAAAAGAGAAATAATGTCTAAAGAAATAAAAATATATTCGTCATCTTTAGAAGTATTATTTAATTTGTCAACGAGTTAAAGGTTAATGTCAATGTGGTTAAAAGACTTAGGAGTATTCGTGATAATCATTTTATGTAAAAAAGAAGCTATTGCGTAAAAAGGACTCAATAGAAGAAATTATATCATTGTCATTCATTGTTTTATATTGAGTTTTAAATCTCTATATCATTACTTTTTTGGATTGTTAAGTAATAGATCACTGTTGTGTATGAGTATGTATGTTTATAAAGGCCGCGTCATGGAACGCTAGAGCACCGCGTTTCCGTTTGGCGCTACGCGTAACCCGAGAGCGCGCGGATGTGCGCGGCGTAATTGGGGTCTCCGTTTCGTGGCTTGGACCAGGCAGGACGTGTGTAAACGGAATCATCTGATCAGAACCTTGTGTTGTCCGCATAATAGAAATATATCTTTGTATAACGGTTAATCTACAAATTTACTGGCATAATTTAATTATCGACCTTTAAGTACATAACAATCACTCAACCTGTTAACCGGAACTTGTGACGACATTTAATTATTTTATGAAGACTTGAGTTCTCTGTGCGGCTGAAATGAAGTTTGTCTTTTCGTGTGTCATTACTGAAGATGGCTCGAAGCGGAGCCGAAACATCTGATGTATTAATCTAAATATATTTGTGATATATTTATGCATCGATATCTACGCTTTATCTCTCAGCCCCACCTTATATTTTAATTTTTAAAAAATCCTATTAATTAAGAATCCTATTAATTAATTATTTTTTATTTATTTTTTAAATATGTTTTGTACTGCAAAAGAAATTTTTACGTACAATGTTCGCATATAATCTATTTTCTGTATCAACGAAATGTGAAAGTATAGTTCACGAACATATTTAATTTACAGTAAAATTATCGAATCGCTTTGCTTCGTAATATACGTGCAAATAAAGATTACTTTAAATTGCCTTTAATCCATGTGACGAAAAACATTAGCAAAATAAATTTTATGAAAAAAAGTTCTATTTTAAGCAGATAAAACTATTATTAAAGAATATATATCTGCTATAGAATAATACCTGTTTTGTACTATATATTATAATAATCATCGAGTTTCAATTTTATCGATGCTGATAGTATTGGCAGAAATTTCATTCAGTATCATTGAACTTTATATTAAATTTTGTACGTAATTGTAATTTGAAGCAAAGTTCCAATATAATGCTGTAGAATAAAAAATCCGAGATATTATTGTAATAAAAGATATATATATATATATATTTTATATATACATATATTATATATATATAAAATTTAAGAAAAATGAGCATAGATCTGTAAATAAAATATTTTTATATAAAATACTTTATATACACTTATATTTTACGTACACTTTTTAAAAAGAAAAACTACGTTGAAAAATCTGTACTGAAGTATCTTCAAAATGGATTTCCAAGAATTCGTATACATGAATTTCATATACGTAAATATGTGTGTATATCAACTGCGTTTATCTTTTATGTTATCGTAGGCGATCTTATTTTTCAGATACAGCGAGAATATGTTATGTCAAACAAATAAAATGCACATTGCAGATGGAAGATTTTCTCGTCGGTTGAAAAATTTTTTTTTTCATTTTAAATATAAAACTTACAACAATAACATATATCTCTGCTTATTGCAAAAAATGATGCATTAAAGTATTGTTGTTAATGCTTTCGTTTTGATAAAAAAGAAACTGAAATCATGTGTATTGAAATTCATCTTGTATCGTTGCAATGTCAGATTAAATATGCGAAATAAGACAAATAAGAAAAGATAATATAAGCAGTTATTAAAGCGTTCTAATGGAATTAAATAAGAATTATCTTAATGTGAATGATTACTTTAATGTGACGAACTATCTATGACGTGCCTCTCCCTTCGTGATATTAATCGTGTTACTTTAATTCGTATGATTTGCTCGATATATCTATATGTATGAAAGCTGTTTTGACCACGTAAATGAATAGACTATGAATATAATTCGTTTTTCAATTCTACATTTTGTGAATAAATTGGCAGCAATATATTTTTTTACGTTATTTTCTTACATTCTTACGTACGAAAATGTGATATGCGCTTGAGAGATTCACTTTCTGACAAGGCTATCACGAAAGTCTCTGAATCTATTTTCTAGATACGAAATAACTTTTCGAATATAATTAAATCAAGCTTGATTCTTGATTTGTGTTTTCTGACAACGACTATTTATTTGTTTATTAATATCTAGATGTTCGATATTACACTTGATGTTTTTTTTTTATTATTTCATGCATGATCAAGAACATAATTTAACACTCGCGCATATGCTACCGCCTATATAACATTTTTTAATAAAAAAAATGATGAGACGCCCCCTGACGCCATAGGCTTCTCTCTCTTGTCTTTAATCATTGAACTTTTGTAAAGGTATATAGGAATGTTATTGCGTTATATTAACTAGATACATATAAGCTATATTTTACATTATACTAGTTGTGGATACCATGCTACGTGGCTATGCATTGCACATCATACACGGATGGTCAATACACCTGATCGGAGCATTTTGGGATTCAGTGACAAACTTACTACTCCATGCGACGAAAAACGTCGCTCAAGCGGAGAAAGTGTCAGAGCGTCAAAGTCGATATATTTCTAATTCAGCTCAATTCAATCTTGGTTCTCCGCTAACCTTTGCGCATTCTTTCCTCAATTAGTCGCCATTCTTACGTAGTCGCTCGATTAAATTAAGTACCCTAACAATCCTGTAACCTCATGAAATTTGCCCGAATTAAAAAATTAATACCGCGTTTACCGTTGAACCGAACCCCCCCAAATATTATACCATTCCACTTATTTTGATCCGTTCTATCGGATTATCTTAAGTGATAATCAATTCACCTTGCACCCTGTATATGTATCGATATTAGAGTATAAATTAAGATTATGTATAGCCTGTTATATGAAAATGGGGCAACCAGAAATTTACGAGCCTAGAACATCTTGGCATTCAATATGGGTGATGACCCCCGGATGGTCAAATTATAAGCTAAATTGTGCAGAATGCGGAGACCGATTACTTAAACTTAAACGAGCATATCGATGCACCGAGTGCATCGAAGAATGTTTCGAAAATGAAGAAGAACTATTTAAAAAAGAAGATCAAGAAATGGAAGTAATAACAAAATAATAAAAAAAAAAAAAGTAGAGTAATAATTAAAATGTATAAACAGTGCCAAATTCTTAACCAAGATCCTTTCCCACTCTACCTTAAATTAAGTGAAATCGAAAACTCCTTACCAAATCATTCCGAAACCATTTCAAATCACCAACCTCTAAATTACAAATTGATTCCTCTCGATTTAGAAATTAACTACCCACATTTTAAAATTATTAAAAAAAACCGATCCGCGTTATCTCAAATACAAACTCCTTTACCTTTTCGGGAACTAAGTCAATAACTTTTAACGCACAAACTAGTCCGATCCCGGGTAAAGTACTTCGATGTACTGACCCAAAAATGGACATTTAAATTCTAAATCCTCGTCAGTTCGTGACACTATCCCGCCTATCAACAAATACTCCAAACAGACCCTGCTATTCCATTTATAATATTCGACAAACAAAAGAGTACAAAAAATATTAATAATTTGCAAGAGAACATACAAGATACAGTAACAACAAACAATCAAATAGATAAAATTTTCACATTTCAACCTGCAAACGTAACAGACAATAGCGATGTTGCAGTCTGTCCATATATAGAAAATGCATCAAATATCGATTCAGAGGACGCGACATTTAGATACTGTAATAACCTTCCAATATCCTATAATCTTCATCGAGATCTAAAACATCCTTATTGTTGCACGAATAATTATGAGTTTAACAGAATGACATAGTTTAATCGATACATACAATATAAACACTTCATGTTATGATGGAATACAGAAGGCCTTCTTTCATTCCATATTGTTTCTTATGTTTGAAAAGAATTCGCGTGAAGTCAGAAGGCAATGTGTTAGAAAAACTTATCTACCATATAAAAAGCTGCTCTGAACGCACGGACTCATAAACGTACGAACATGAAATGCTAAGCGATGAAAAAAATGTCATCAAAAGAAGAAAGACAAATAAGTATCTCACAACTGGCACGCGAGTATATTACAGCACCTGCTAATATATTAATAGGAAGATTAAGAATTATACGTGTTCCGGAGCCTCCTCCATCTTTAGCTTGGATGTCGATGCAGCTGAAAAGATAGATTTTTAATCGGTAGGCGATGTCGCCATCCCTAGTCAATAATTAAAAAATATATTTTAGATAAGTCTGCGAAGGAAGGATCCGCGAGGATCCGTTACCATTGTCACCACTATGATCATCATTGTCATCGCCGTTACCATCGCCGTTGAGGCCGATTTATTCAATTTTTTTTTTATTGGATTTTCGTTGTTCTTTGCCCGTTATTTTTTATATTCATGTGTGTGTATGTGTGTGTACTAGACACGACAGGCGCGCGTAGCGCGCGTCAAATAGCTTTTATATTGAAAAAGTATACAATTTCAAAAATATAAGTTTACACACACTTACAAATTTTAATTTTTTGATTAAATTGATTTTTATTTAAAAATAAAAACAAAAAGAAACAATAAAATAAATAAAAAAAAATTTATTCTAATAGAAAAATTTATCTATAGAAGATATATAATAGAAGAACAATTTTGCTGAAATATCTAAAAATTTCGCTTAATAAAAAAATGAAAAATAATTTTGTTGAGTTATAATTATAAAGATGTTCAAATTAATTGACAGAATATCAAACATTTTTGCAACATTATTATGTTTAAATATTTTACATAATAATTTTAATAATCCAATATAATTATTTTTCGACTTTTTTTTTAAGAAGGGAATCTTCTTCTTATACTTCTACTTATACTACTACTTATCTTATATTAATATTAATTAAATCAAACCGATATGAAACTTATCTTTTAATTTTTAATTAATTAAAATTAATTAATATATTTTTATAATATATGTTAAAAAGATTATTAGCAATTATTAATAATTTGCCTTTTCCAAAATCCTTTCCTTTTTTATTCTTTTTTCTTGATTTCTTCATTCTTTCTCTTTCTTTTTTTCTTACTGTTTTTTCTTAATTTCTTAATTCTTCCTTTCTTTCTTTCCTTTTTTTCCTTCCTCCTATATTTCCTATTCTCAAAATTCTTTCCTTTTTTATTCTTTTTTCTTATTTCTTAATTCTGTTTTTCTTTGCTTTCTTTCCTTCTATATTTCCTTTCTAAATAATAATCATATGGTACTTAACAGAAGGATAACATATAATATCCCATAAAATTATGAAAAATGAGATAAAAATATACAGTACCTATCATAACTGCTCTTCCCTTTAGATCAATAACAAGATATTGGCCAGGAATAATGTATATCTACATCTTTTACCGAAAGTCTCCTGATGCATCTTTTCAAAGATGTTCTTGACAGGAATACACTTCAGTATTACTATACGTCTTTTAATTTTTCTTTCTCTTTGCACTCTTACTTCAACAATATCATGCGATTATTTTCGATTCCAATCGCTCATTTCAGGAGTTTTATGATTTTTTTTATAAAGGATTTTATGCTATTTATGACATTTCACGACAAAATTTCCATTGTTAATTTCCATGATTTTTATCTCTTCGTTTTCACACGTAAGTAACTTAAGATAAAATATTTTTGTTTTATATTGGAAAAACAATAGGCTCAAAACTCTTAAAACAATAATTTCAAAATAAATCCGAATTGGGCACTTAACGAAATTCGATGAGGCGTGAATATTCCGATTTGTTTTGCTATTATAATGCATTATGGTTTCAAAATAGATTGGCCCATTTGTGTGGAATTAATACATTCAATAATATGTGACAGAATCAAAATTGCTAATGTAATCAATTTAATCGCATTTATAATCACAAAGCAAAATTATTAAATAACGTTTCATATTTATATAGTCATTAATCTATGATAGATAATGTGTACGAATTATTATATACAGATATATAACACATTAAGTTACATTAATAATTATAAGTGAACCTCTTTTATAATTGATTATTAAAATATTAACATTAAATGTTAAAATATGTTTATTTAACTTCATGTTATTTTATTTTAGCTTTTTTTGTCCTTTCCTTTTTTTCTCCTCTTCTTTATATCAAATAAAAATAATTTTAACATACTATATAAAAAGCACATTTCATAGTTTTGACGACAACTTGCGCAGTATGCTACAGTGTTAATTATTCTATAACTTGGTGATGACGCAACGAAAGTTGTTCAAAAAATGCGGAAGCGTTTAGAAGTTCCTGTTTATCGAGAGTTATAATTGTGACCACTTAACAAAGTGTCGTAATTATAGTGATCGACTAATCCTCTTTTCTGTGACAAGCCAGAGATAATTTAACTTATCATCAAACGAGATAAATATCTTATGTGCAAATTATTATATTTTTAGTAATCATTTATGCGTTTTCTTTATAGAGGAGAAGATTGTATTATTGGTCTTTGTAGCTATAATGGCCTCTTTTAATATCTCTGTTATTAGATGGTGAATTCCAATGATTATTTATGGAATCATTGTTTAGTAGCCGTTACTCAATGGCACTAATTTGCCATACACTACAACTGACATTTATTTTAACACGTTCGCTACCACAGTCAAGTTGGAAAAACCTTCGTTATGGCCCGTGCCTTTCTTTTATGTAATATGTCACACCTTTTTGTACATATATGGGTAATCAACAACAATTGATGAATAAATAATTGATAAATAACTTATTTATATAACTTAATTATATAATTACTAATCAACTTACTCATATATAAGTAATCAACAATGTCACACATATGTGACGTCGAGCTCATAAAACAAACCGCTGTGTCACACATATGTGACGCGTAGTAGCAAACGTGTTAACGCATTTTTACTTTCGAGCATTTCAAAATGTTTTCAAGATACATTTTAACATTTAATTATACATACTTTTTCTTAAGCTTGGGCATATTATGAATGTACACTTGAATGTTTTATTCGTTATTTAACATTTTATTTAGCTGTACATCTTTCGAATTATGCAAAGTTAAGCAACAGCAATAATGGCAAAATTTTGTTAATGTAGTTCTTTAAGCATGCTAATAATATAAACCTTTTTTTTGATGTTTTCAAAGAGCTATTTGATAAATCAATTGTAGCTCTACCGCTAATCTAAAATTTTTAGAATTTTATAATTACGTATGCTATAGATTTTTAATATTTATAGCAGCTCTCATATACAAATTATATGTACGTGTTGAATATCTAATCCGGGCGTTTTTCAAGCAATTCAAATGTCAAATCTTGTGCCGATCGCTTCTGTATCGTAACTGATCGAATCTCTTAGAGATAAATTTCGGATACAGTATTTGGATTCGGCGATCCTCTCTGATAAAGTCTCCGCCGAGACAAGAAAGCAATCGAATATATAACTTTATTACTATTTTCGCAGATCATCACTTCGGTGTCTTGTTACTAATTCACATAGCAAGCCTCGCGGCTTTCTTAATTTCTTAATTCTATCGGTATAGCTGATCGGTACGCAACGTTCTTGAAAAATCCCTTAAAAATATCGATTTTCAACTTATCAATTTTCGTCATAACATAAGTATTCAATTTAATTATAACATGACCATCATGATTTTTAAACAAATATATTCTATAACTTATTTGTTATTGAAATATCAAAAGAATACAAATCAACATTCGCTATATAATACTGTTCGTTCGAATGCTTACTATTCGAATATGCCCCTCTTTATCTAAGTGCATTTTTACGATATGTCTCAACTTCCATTTAAGAGGGATCTTGTTTTCTTTCAAGCTTATTATACCAGTCTTTATCCTCTCCAGGCCGGAAACAGCGCTCCTTCAGTCAAACTTTGATTGTAATTGACAAATACTCCTGAGCCCAAAAATATTGTTGCAATTTAACCCTCGCTCCCCACACATGAGTCGTTCGAGTCGCCTTTAATTGTCATGTATCCTGTGCAATTGTCACGTTTTTCACTAAATTCTTATAAATAAATGTACTGTAAAAATTGTTTATCTTTACGGTTACATCGTAACCATCAAGTAGGATGTCTAAATTACCTCGAAAAATTTTTGCAAATTTTTTTTTAAACCGTATTGAGATACTTTAAAAAGCATTAGACGCGAACGAGCCACGAGTGAGAAAAACGATCAAAAATAGGTATGGGAAGCGAGGATTAATTAACAGCTGATTTAGCTTACTAGTCGGCTTTCCGTCAAATTTACCTGCTGTATTTCATTTAATGATGCTCTGATTAAAAAATGCCCCGGAGTCAAGGTCGTAAGGTCTAAAGAATTGTTCAATATAGGCATCAAAGGCCTCGGATTTAAATGTTTTACACACAAACGATTTACACATTTCAACTTCTGTCAGAAGCGTAACAAATTCTTCAAATATAAGGAGCGCTTTTCCTTTTTTCAAGCACATTTAGCCAAGTTATGCCCGCCTCTTCAATCCCACAATCCTCGCATGAGGAGCGTAAGAACAAAAAGTGTTACTGTATCTCGAACGCATCAATCTGATGATGATTTTGATCTTGCAATAACTTTCTTGACTTCTGTAATTCCATTATTCGCTCCCACAAAATTTATACTATTATCTGAATAGATATATTTAAATATTTTCCTCATTTTGCAATAAAATGAATTAAAAATGCTATTGTACTCACAATTTTAAATAAATGGCACGCGTCATAAAATATGTGAATAAACACAAATATGTTTTGGCTGTTTTGTACTTTGTAAAGTATTAAGTGGTACGCCTTAATCGATCTTTGTTTAAAAAAAAATATTCTATTGGATTTTATTCTTTGGTCCTCGCATTAATTCTTGAATCTTACAACTAAATCTAACAAACTAGATATCTATGCAGGATTCTTCAATCTACTCGCGACAATTCAATATTGTTCTCTAAGCATACTCAAAAGCGTTTCGGGACCAGCATAATTCTTCGTATAAATGTCTTTGATTATTATCTTCGTCAACTGATCATGCGTCACAAGAATCGTCGGGAACTTCCGGGAATAAAACAGCGGAGCTATTCCTCAAGCGAGTTTCATCCACACACAGCTCTATGTAATCCCACGAAAAGGTTGATGGATAATAAACGACTCTTCTTCGATCAGATTGTAGAGTGGCAATTTCTTGTGCGAAATGTTGTCCTTGATGATGTTTTAATATAACGCACATAGTCTCTTCCAACTTTTGCACAGTGATTCAAGTCAGGCCGGTAAGTTGGCTCGACGCCTGGAGAGGCGAAGCAGCAGGCCAACAAGAAGACTCGATGTTTGCAGCAAAGAAGTGACCGTGTTCTTCTAGCACTGGCGAGAGGTTCCCTCGTGAGATCCGGATTCCTCAGGTCGTGAAAAAAGCTTGACGTCTGAAGACACAGAGTGACTAGGTTCCTCAGATCGACAAGAAAACTCGATGCCTGAAGTAGAGAAATAGCCGTGTTCTTCTAGCACTGGCGAGAGGTTCCTCGTAATGAGATCCGGATTCCTCAGGTCGTGAAAAAAGCTTGACGCCTGAAGAAGCAAAGTCGCTGAGTTTTTCAGGCCAATAAGAAGACTCGATGCCTGGAGCAGAGAAATGRCCGTGTTCCTCTGGCATTGGCGAGAGGTTCGTCGCGGTGAGATCCAGTTACGTCRTCRTTGTATGCCTGAATAGCGAAGTCATCACGTGTCCTGACAAAGATTCGGCGTGCAAAGTAGTGATGAACATGTCATGAAATGACAATTATTGCTGCAGATAGTTTGTCTTGACGCCTGAGAGAAAGATCGAGCGTTCCACGGAGTGATGAGAAGCGTTGGTGACTGGTTTAATTGGTCTTTATACATTGGATCTTTCTTACGAGAAAGTGTTTAGACCAGATGCCCTTTAATGAATCCCGAAACGCTTAGTCGGCGAGCGCTGGTTCCCTCGCAAGAAAATAATAGTATCGATTATTATCGGCAATAGTAGAACAATAAACTTGAGATCAGTTCAGTGATAATGTTTCGATTTTCTTCGACTATACTAGAAGTCAAGTGTAGTCGCTTTTCCCTACTTTAAACCTTTGTCACTGCTCCTTGTGTGTTATGCAGCTAGATATGTTTCTGTCCACATTGCTTGCATTGTTTACCCGCCACTTATCCGCAGTATGATCTTTACATATAGACAATTAAAGTATACGCCTAACTTTGCTTATTGGAGCTTGACATTGATAAGCTTTAAACTTCGCACAATTATAAATATATCATGCAATCCCTGCCTCCAAGTTGGTGCTCACAGTATGAGTGCTTCCAATTTTTCCTCTTCGTGTAGAGGATGTAGAAGATGATGCTTTATTCATTAAACTTTTGTTATAAAGTCTCTAACACTATATCTAAGTGCTTAAATAAAAAGTCTTAAATAAAAAAAAGTTTCTGCAACGTAGGCGCCTCTTCCTTAACTGTCACTGTTTTCGTTTATGTTTAGTGTACTCGCATTATAACCATTTGAATAATAATACTATTCTAGTTCAATTGATTTGCCTAATAAATATATATGTTTTTAAAATTCTCATGTGTTTTTGTCATCAATCAGTATTTTGTATATCATCTTTGTAATTATATCAGTGATTTTCTTACGATGGAACTTATATCAAACAGTACATGAATACATTGATATAATAAAAATTTTTTATTTTCAAACTGATCCTTTAATAAAGCCTATGCAATGATATAATTATCTGGATATTTCCAATGTCTGCAAGGCGTGGCTTTGCAAACAGACTTTTATTAAATAATGGAATTTCTGTATCTTTTTTAATATGGAACTACTATCGATCAACATTTGAAGCGTATCTCTAAATGATATAAATTCCATCGAATTTGAGCAATTCGAGTGTAAGTAACTTTACTCTCTCCACTTATGAACTGCCGTTTATTTGTTCTCTTGCCTCGTCCGCACTCTATCACCCATTGTATCCGGCTCAAAGAAAAAAATTGTTGAGTATCTAATTCGGGCAAATATCAAATCTTGTGCCAATCGCCGCGAACTATTCGCAATGCTCTCTAGTTAGGTCGAATCTCTTATGGTGCGGCCAGACTATGTACGATTCATAATGATTCGTGTCTTTTGATTTCGTCAAAAAAATCGCTCCGCTAGCGAATTGACACAAATATTAAACGACGAGCAAACTTGATGAACATATCCATTTGCATTGTTTGCAAATCTTATATGAATAGAAAATTGCGAGTTTTGAACTGTCACGAATTGCGCCTAGTTTGGCCGCACCATTAGAGACAAATCTCTGATATTATATTCGGTCCTCTTTGATCGACCCTCCACTGACGCAATAAAACAATGTATAATATATTCCCCAAATTTTATTATTATTTTCGCTTTCACATCGTTATTTCAATATCATTGTTAATACTCGCATTGTGAGCCTCTGTCCTTCTTTTTTGCATTAAGGTTTCGTACCTTTAATTCCTAGATTCTATCGGTATAAGCGATCAGTATACAACAGTACATATATATTTGCATATATTTTTTGCAATATTTTTTGTAAATATATAATGATAATCAAATATTGTGTTTCTTTTTTAACAAAACCAATTTTTTAAATCTAATTTTTATAGGCGGACCACATTATCATCTCTATTCCTCTTTGATTATGCAGTGTCACCACATTTTTAATAATGTTAAATAACGTCTTAAGTAATAAACATTTCTTAACTTTGAACAACATTTTGAATATAATCGTTAAATTTTAAATTTAAATATTGATTAATATTAATAATTTAATAAAATAATAATATTAAAGTTATTATATAAAATGTAAATAGAGGCTACAATATCTTCTCCTCTAATGTAAAGCACAAAAAATACTATATTTTTGAATTATATTTTAAATATACGTTATATTTTTATTCGTAATTTTGAGATTGTGATTCGAATTTTTATAATACATATATTTCCCGTATTATTCTATCCTCATAAAAGCTTTTATTACATTTTCATATTCGCGCAGAATTTATTATTCTCGAAAGACCACTATGTGTTACGACAAGTTGTATTAACCCTCTATGGGCTGAATTTTTTTCTTAAGTATAAAAAATGTATTTATTTTAAAATTTTAACATTAAATTAAAATTAAACTTAAAAATTTATTTATTTAAAATTTATTTATTTATTTATTTATTTATTTATTTATTTATTTCATAGGTTAATTGGTGCCAATCGTCATCAATATTATTATTGATTATCTCAGAGACATTATATAATTAAGATGTATATGTCATCTTGTGAAAAAACTAAAATTATTGATGTATTAGAATGTTATCTGAAAGTTACACGGGCCCAGAGGGTTAAGTTCGATTATCGATTTGTGTGAAGACTTCCGTCATTTTAAAAAGAAAGGTTTTAACATACTAACTCAAACAATGGCACGGTATACATATGCAAACTCAAAGTCCCTTAAGCTAGACTCAAGCTCAAACGGAAAATCCGGTTTTCAGGAATTCGATCAGTAGCTTAGACGATGTTTTTTCTTTATCAGAACGAATTAGATATGATAAAGGAAGTAAGTCTCAAGCACAGTATGTTTTTCAAATAATCCTTAGATATTTTATCCTTAGATATTTTAATCCTTAGATATAATCTTTAGATATTTTAATTTTATGTAAAATAATTATGCGCTTTGAGATAGCTAGAATATGCAAAGAGAACAATTTTTGAGTGTCCAATGACATGATATTTAATGCATGTAATGCAGATACATGCGAATAAACGTGTAAAATACGGTTAAATAAACGAGTAAAATAAATTTCATTCTGTTACTAGCAGTGATAACGTACATTTCTTTTTAAATGAATTGCGTTTGGTGTCTTCTGTAAATATTGTTTCTGCAGAACGTGACACAACGCGATGAATTATAAATTCATTGATCCAGTTTAAAATCGATTTATTTTATGTTTAATTTGCATTCCTCATGGGTAGTACACTTTAGCAAGAGCTAGCCCATAGAGCATTCCCATGGCTAGTTTATCAATGAGTGCCAACTTTAAAATCTTCTCACATAACGTGCTCGAATATAAGTCAGTATAAGTCACAAAAGTCTTGTACATTGATCGAATTCCCTGATGTATCGGTTGGTGAATTCGTAATCTTTTCCCGTTCCCAACTTTTATAAGAGCGTTATAACTATTTCTGATTGACTAAAAAATTGAAAATGGAAAGTTTAATTAAAATCTAGGAAGTAGGTAATCTAGGTGAAAATTTTGTTATTATAATATTCATCTCTAAAATCTCTGCGGTCTAAAATTCAAAATAATTGTCGAAAACTCAGTAGTATTTATCTCTGTCCATTAGCCATTTTCAGAAAATTGATTGTTATTTTGCTCGCATTTAATCAAAAATATTAATTAAATTATCATCAAGATGATGCAACTATAATATGAAATGTTTGCGAAATATGCCAATCTATATTTTAATGCATTATAATTAGCAGATATATAATTTCCAGATTTTACGGAATATTGCGCTTAAATATTTCATTGGTATATAACACCGATATATGTTTTTGGTGGCACATGTACAACACAAGTGCATTCGAACGCGCGATGCCGTACTCGCAGTAATACATATGCATCATTATACATCAATTTTATAATATCATCGATAATACGTATGTCTATTTAAATCGATTCTATTTATTGATCTTCGATCAATGAAACTGTTTTATGACACACCACTTTCACAAATAGCATTCATCAATGAATTAACACCATTATTTAACCAGCAATTCGTTGATACTTCATTTAACTTCATGGTATTGTTGCGTCCGCGGAGAAAAGTCGTCGTTTAAGTGGATATTGCGCGCGTACAAATAGGATATAGGAATAAAACAGGATACTTTGACTCTTAAATTAGATAAGTTACAAATATGATTTGAAGAATTATTTTCAAAAGAAATTCTCTAGGCCGAAATGTAATTTTAAATTAATGAGACGAGAGATAGCAATGAGCTTTGTCGAGAAAAAGAATACGGCATACTTTGTTTCGAAAGAGAATTGCAACTTTATTTTTAATTAACCGTATGACAGTTCATACGAAGTACTCAACAGAGAATCTTCAAAATAAAGCGAGTAAAGTGACGAATATCTCCATTGACGAACTAAAATCAACATCTACATCTTGGAGGAAGACATTGGAATCTGCAATTAAGCAAATTCCGCAGGATATTCCGGAAACAGAAAACTAGACCCGGTCGGACATCGCGACTTGTCAGATTCAAATTTAAAGGATTTTTCTCCAACCAAAAGAATCCTGTGCACTCCAGTTTCGGATCGTGGTACCTCACACCGTATAGAGGGAATGACACAGGGAAGAACGTGTTTGCTCAACTCAAGAGGCGATCCTATGGCGATCTATATGATCCCACAAAATTCATTAATTAATTAATACCCAGTATTCGGCAATTTATGCAACAAACTTTCGCGACAATCTTCACACCTGTGAAATGAGATTGTTTTTTATTGGGAGTTACCACAATTACCGTAATAAATACATGGTAATTACCATGTTACGATTTAACATTATCAAACTTAGCGGCCGGTGTATAGRGACTTTTCATTCAAGCGCTGTGAATAACTCATACAATCAAAACGTATTCAATATAGCACCTTTTTAAATGTTTGCATGCTTTGTTATCGTTAACAAAGTTAACGATAGATCGCTTCCGCCGCCGGACCAATATTTCACCTCCTGTGGAGGAGGAGGATAGAAATAATTTTGATATAAATCCAACTACGGGAAGTAAAAAATCTAAAAGTTTAAGAAAAAAACCACCTATGACCCAGCCGTAAAAAAAACTATG
>JANQDE010000018.1:306543-337889 GCA_037157785.1 Cephalotes varians
GAACCGCGTCCTTTCCCATTAATTTTGCTCTTAGGTTCCATTTTGAAGGAAATGTGTTACTCTCCACCGGGCTCTATTGTTTGATACCAAGATGTTCCGCGACACAAAACCCCCGAATAACAAGATTCAGGCCATAATATTGAGTAGAAAAATGTGTGACTGAAAGGATTAAAATGTATAAATAGTATAAATGTATAAATAATAAGAGAGTTTCTTCTGATGCAGTAAGTGACAAATTAAAAGTATAATTAAAAAACAATTTAAAGCTTATATAAAGTCAGCAGTAACGTAACTCCTCTATACTCCTCTTTTCCTCTTCTCCTTTTTTAACTGTCGGCACTATGRTCCTCTTCTCATACATATATATATATTCAGAACTATCTTTAGAGATTCGCAAGATTCGTAACCCACAAAAAAAAAATAATCAGACCGATCGTAATAAGCCCAACTTTTAGTGGATCCGCAAGTTCCACACCGCCGAAAATCCCAAGCACAATTTAAACGCATCCGGAATCGGCGAAACAGACAGGCGCAGAAAGAAGATTTAGATATAATTAATAACACTGTGCTCGAATTGGAGACATTTTTTGCAACAAGCTGGGCACCCGGGAGGTGAATCTAATTCGAGTATGCAAAATGAGATAAAGTCAAACTTGTAGATAACAAATATTTTGGTCAGTAAAAGAAAATGTAATTACATGTTGCATATGTTGTTTGATTACAGAAATTCAATACAGCACGCTGCGAGAAAAACGACAAAGAAGAGTGATAATTTACAAATAATTTAATATTATGTGTGTGTGTGTGTGTGTGTTGTTGTTGTTGTTGTTGTTGTTGTTGTTGTGTTTGTGGAAATGGAGGAAAGGAGGGATTATATTTCGTGGAGAGTTAAGGACCAATTGATATTTCCTCGGTCTCTTCCGGTTTCGGAATACCAGACGAGTAGTCAGTAACTGGCGTCGAAAGTCGAGATTGCCGTAATCCTATACGTACGAGCCAAGTGATCCGTGACGTTGCAGCGAACCGCGATTTGAAATCTTCGTCTTCCTCTGATTCTTTTCATCCGATTCTTCTAACATTTTAAAAAATCTTTCTCTTTCTCTTCATCCTTTGGATCGTTAGGATTTAACAGTTGATTAAGCTTAATTACATTACAATTTGTTTCCTCGAAATCTACGGAATTTCTTGATAAGACATCAGCATTCGCATTTGTTTTTCCTGCCTTATACTATTATATACTACTACTTCATATTCGGCTAACTTTAATCTCCAACGAAGTTGAAGTATTCTCATATTTGCATCTTGTGCATTTTTAAACAGTGACTCTAACGGAGGCCACTCTCCGTGGCCTGGTTTGCCAAATTTCTTTATTAAAGCAGGGAGAGTTCCTCGACCGTGACTTACTGATGATGAAGAGTCTTTTTCTGACTCACTACATTGATTTAAATAGAGTAATTAATTGCGCACCTCCACTAGCTGAACTTGAGCTGAACGTGTGCTGAAGGCTTGAAGAATACTCTTCAGATGATCTTGAAGTTTGTTCAGTCGATGAAACACTAGGTTCTRTAGAAACACTGTTTCTACAGAATAGGACATCGAGAACGACTATTTTGTGCTTTTTGCCTCATCATTTCCAACAGGAAAGAACCGCGTCCTTTCCCATTAATTTTGCTCTTAGGTTCCATTTTGAAGGAAATGTGTTACTCTCCACCGGGCTCTATTGTTTGATACCAAGATGTCCCGCGACACAAATCTTCCCTTCCGAGAGGCTCCCGCACTCTCCACTTCTCTTCTTGTCCCGTCCGAGATGAAACACGATCGACGATGACGATTCGATTGAGTAAAAGCTTATGATCTGTAACTAAAGTAAATTTTTGTCCATATAAATATGGTCTAAAGTGTTTATACTATGGCAATATACTATGGCTAAAGAAATACGTGTATATTGATACTCCGAGCTCTCGCTATGTTAACAAAAATATAATTGTGGAAGGGCTAATGAGAGCTATAACACGCTGTTGACGGTGCGTAGTAATTAATGTAATTTATTTTATTCAATATAATTACAGACGTTTTGGCTTACCTTTAAACCATCTTCAGTGTGTGAAAATACGTTTGATGTTCAAATAGGTCCCGTTAACAATGTTGATACCCGCGATCATCTGCGTTAGTTTTAATCCTTAACATATGTATGATGTTTCTTTTCTTAGTAAGAGAACTGCAATATCTTTTAGTCCATAATCTCCTTCTGTTAGGGCTCGACTTTTAGATGACTATTCCTGGTACTTGTTAAGGTTTTTATTATTCGTTAAGTGAAATCGACATAGCGCCGGCATCGCTGTTGTTTCCTGTGATCTTAAAAGAAATCTGCAGATATTAGTCGTTAGATATGTTCGGTAGTTGTTGGGTATTAATTTATTTGGCTGTCACACCTTATAGTGATGACGAAACTCTCCTCATGAAAGAAAAAAATCGTGGAGTCTATCAGACGTAACAGATCGTTTGGAAGATGTAATATAAGGGTTTTTTCTTCTTATCTTCTCCAGCTTTTTTTCTTAATTTCTCCAATTTCTGTATTGCTTCCTGTTTATTTTCAAGCTCCATTTCTTTGCGTTGTAATTCATGTAGATTATCCGCTTCTTCATTATGTTCCTGTAAGAACTCTTTCAGAATATATTTGGTCTTCTAGAAGGCTTATATAGCGATTGACAGCATCTATACAGCATTTTATAACATTTCCCATATTTTCTATTTGAAATTTCAACTTATTTTTTGCCGAATGAGGGCTCGATCAGAAGCTGAATGATTAACAGTTGATGTTGGAGGAACGGTTCTACAATCTAACTGTCACTGTGTCCATTGAATTGTGGCTGTCGATGTTGAGATTGCGACAATGCTGTTGATGTTGAGATTGCTAGATTATATTTGATAACTAGCTTTCTGATGTCAATGATATTGCCGCCTTTACAACTTCTACATTATCACTGAGTTTATTCACGTAGCTGATCAATCATTCTCATGGCCCTTTTCTTTTCAATCATCTCGCATCGCTCTTCAAACCAAGTCTTTCTTGCCAAATGCCACCTCTTCTTCTTCTTAGATGGGAGAAATGTAACTCTTCGTGTATCGACGGGTACCGGTGGTTCAGCATAGAGATTTTTATTTCCATTTTCATTTTCATTATCTCGAAAACATCTACACATTTCTCTTAAAAATGTTCTAAAATTTTCCATTTTGTTGTTTCTTTTTTATTAATTTTCTTTTTTTCTTTTGTTCTTGTTTTATTTACTTGTTACTTTACTCTTCACTGTGTTCATTATGTTCACTTGGGAAAGAGTCTCGAGCCAATGGAATGCGACATGTACGGTGCCCAAAGAAAAATATGGAAAATGCTCAGAGCAAAAAAAAACTGTAAATGAATACATAACAGCCAAAGTTGCCCCGGAGGCATGAATGAAACACTTCAAAAAGCTCTACACTGCACAGATAATAACAGACAGGGAAGACAGGAACGAGTAGGAAGAAGACATATGTAAATTTCATCTGTGTGTATAAGCAACTTTATTATTGAGTGCATTTAGCGGATTCAACAGTTGAGTGAACGCTTATTGTCTGTGATTGGAATAAACTTTTAGATGAATCTAGAAGAATAATCCAATAGCAGCGAACGCTCACTCAACTGTTAAATCCGCTAAATGCGCCCATTGTTTGGTATGATAACGGTATATTTCAGTAACGTTTGTGTTATTAAAAAAGAACATATACAGAAACATTACAATATACGATACGTTATATTTCAGTTATTATTCTGACACAATACTCTGCAGCATTCCTGTTATGTTTTCGAAACTGTCAAAAACGGCCATCGGGAGCTATTTGCAAGATGTTTGAAATATATCAGATATTAAACTAGAATCTTTCTGTAACCCTCTCAAGATTTTTTCGTTTGCTAACGGTTTGCTATCTGTTACGTATCCGACGAGATAGCGTGCTGTATGGGTACATGTATACACAGACGATCACTAGTGTCTCTCGCGTCAGAAATTGCAACCAATACACAAGCCGACGATAATAACGACGTTTCTTAATAGTAAATTTCTTAATAGTAAATAGTAAATTAAATAGTAACAAGCAAATAAAACAAGAACAAAAGAAAAAAAGAAAATTAATAAAAGAAAAACAACAAAATGGAAAATTTTAGAACATTTTTAAGAGAAATGTGTAGATGTTGTCGAGATAATGAAAATGAAAATGGAAATAAAAATCTCTATGCTGAACTACCGGTACCCGTCGATACACGAACAGTAGAATTTGAAATTCGCATCGCAATATCTCCGCTCATAAGGCACGTAAAAAAAAAAATATTTTTATCATGTAATTCGAACTCAAACTATCGATTGCGCCTATTTAGAATTTGATCGGTTCTATATTCTATTATTGAGATTCGATAATCATGGGTGCTCGCAACTTGTCGGTTTGCGTCTATAGACATGGTCTGATCTCGCGACTACATCTACATATATATATGATAAACTTGTCGCGAGATATTCACGACTATGTCTCTTGATATCTCACGGTATTCAGTCACGTTCATGCATTTTGTTTAGACAAGGACCTGTCAGACGCATAATACATCATATGTGATAGATATATTTTTTCTGTCTGTGATAGGTATATCACAATAAAGCACAAATGTCTCCAAATCAATACAGCAGTGCCAAAATAATAAACATTTTAAGAAATAATTATTGCGCTCATCAAAACGTTTATTCGCTTTTCTCTTTCTAATAAAAGCAATATACACTTTTCTCTTTCCCAAGTACATACTTGACAAACGCAAAATTTTAGTTTTCATATAAATAATATGTATAATATATAATTATATTTATAAAATATATATAATAAATATATATAAAATATATAAATCATATATATATATAAATAAATATAACTAAATAAAAACCTATAAAATATAAAATATAAAAAATGAGCGATTAAATACATAGTAAAAATAAATACCCAAATATATAAAGAGAGAAATTATAGTCATATTATGTATAAATAAATATATATATAATTATATATAATTAAATATATTTTATATATAATTATATATAAAATTTAAATTTAATATTTAATATATAAATATTTTTTATTATATATTTCAAGTATGTTTTTAAATAATTCACGATACTTTATTATATACATGATGTAAAATCAGAATAGGATTGTCAGCGAATGAACGAATTATTCGAAAGCGAATAATTAATTTTGCAAGTAATAAATAACATTCAATTATTCAATTCTTGGATGCCCGCCATCGCCCGATTCCTCCACCTTTCAAAATCCATCGCATCGCATTCGCACATTACACATACTCGCGAAAACATTAATTTAATTTTGTCGGTTGCTCGTGCAATGAATTTAAACGAACGAATCTCACATTTCATATAAACCCGAATTTGCGACGCTAAAATTTGCTTCACGCGATTGATGTATTACAAAACGGGATTAATCACGACTGTGATTTGCTAATTAATCGTGTACTAGTGATGTCGCTTCTCTCTACATTCGCGACTCATTAGCTGATCGATTAAAAAATCCAAATGGCAGAAATGCTACCACAACAATTTTACATTGATATCTTGCGACACAATTCAATGTATAATTTATTATTACATGTGATTTACTATCATGTATAATCACTACTTGTCAAAGATGATATCAATAACAATTTTAGGAATTAAAATTATGTCGTGATCTAATAAAAATTTCAAATTTTGATTAAAATTTAGATTAAAATTATGCTTCGATATAATGTCTAATAATTTTTATGAATTATAATAAAATTATATCGAGACATAATAAAAATTCGAAATTATTTTTATGTACACATAACAAAAATTTGGAATTATTATCAAAGAAAATACGTGTATGCCAATCAATTGGTATCCCGAGCTCTCGATATGTTAACAAAAATATAATCGTAAAAGGGCTAATGAGAGCTATAACACGCTGTTAACGGTGCGTAGTAATTAATTTATTCAATATAATATCAAGACTTGTTAATCTATTAGATCATTGATCGTACTTTCATACACTGAGGATGGCTTAAAGGTAAGCCGAAACGTCTGTAATTATATAGAATAAATTACATTAATTACTACGCACCGACAACAGCGTGTTATAGCTCTCATTAGCCCTTTTACGATTATATTTTTGGAATTATTATATTTCATATATATAATAAAATTCTGCATTCTTATTATATCCCGTCACAATTTTAATTTATCGAATTATTATTTTATATTGCAATATATATATATATATATATATAATAATAATAATTTCATGAATTAAAATTATATTGGGATATAATGAAAATTTGAAATTTTTAATTAGGTCACGGCATAATTTTAATTCATAAAATTGTTATTAAGTTGCAACATAATTTTAATTTATAGAATCATTATTGATATCAGCCTTGATAATTTAGGAATTTGTAAGACAAGACGAGCCAAGATGAGCTAACCATGAGCAATGGCATACTAACAAACTTTGTCGACAGATCCTGAGTTTAATATGGATATAGATTGTTGGGCAAAGACAGATTGCCAGCAAATTGCATTTTGCTATCTGAATTGATCTAATAAAATTACTTACTTACTCCTTTCCTCCATATACAGCGAATTACTTATCCTTTTCTTCATATATTTTTCCTTATACAGGGGCGATCAGCAATGATGTCAATACGTCTCACAAAATATTGACCGTATTCTTCTTTTTTTCCTTTAGCTAGTGGATTTTCATCTTGGTACAGTTCACCAAAACATAAATTACCGGACTTTAATAAGCCTGAAGTCCGGTTATATCCATCAGAAAGCACATAAAGTTCTCCAAAAAGAGCCTTTGAAGGACAATTAGTTAGACCTAAAAAAAGAAAATCCCGTTTTCAAGCTCAGTAAGATAAAAACATTAACATATCAAAAATTTATATAAGACTACGGAATTTATTATTCGGATTATATAAGTAGGCGACGGAAAAATTAACGGTATCAACCGAGATTCGAATTCGGGATTCTTCATTCTCAGTCCTAACATCTGTTAAGTGCTAGGACTGAAATAATTATAAGTAACAAGATATAATTATATTTTTATTATTACGCAATTGAATGGATTTACAAAAATATTTATCGCAATTAGAAGTTATTCTCCTAGTGAGAGATTCTTAGTCAGAGAAAGCCCAGCAGACCTTATTAGATACAAATTTAGGAAAGCATAAAGGGATCTTAAATAAAGAACATAAAATTCAATGATTTTAATGTGAGATTTGGCACTTACATATCACATAACTTGAGATATCTAGGTTGATAGATTGGAGCCAAAAACTAATCTGATAAAGAAAAATGTTCTGCAGATTGTTATTGATTTTACTAATAAAACTATTAATGCAAAGAACAGCAATATTGTCAGCAAATTGAATAGAGATGTATTGTATAGAATATAATTTAAAGTATTTTTTTTATAAATTAAAAAGGAGAATTTAAACGAATCCTTAATCTCTTCTATAACATTTTATTGTCATAATAAATACCTAAAGACTAAATTTAAAATTAACAACAACGTTTCCATCTAATCTTCTTATGATGTTAAGCAATTTACTAGAAAAAGGCTTTCCAAGACATCGAATAAAGATTAGCAATACTCTCAGTTATAGATTTATATGTACAAGATATAGACGCAGATTTTTTAGGGAATATTTATTATTTCTTTACTTAGCGATAAGAGAAAGTTTATTAGAAGTCAGATTCCCAGAGGAATCTGATTGAACCGTGAATTGACTAGCAATATTATAAGAAACCGCGTCCATCTGATCAGATAATTTCAAACAATTTAACAATTTTAACAGTACGTGAGCTTAAAAGAATATTCTGAGAGTTGCCAGAGTTAACGAACATTCAATCTATTCCTTTTAGGAGAGTTACTCAAATTCTTATCCATGGATGTCAATACATCTCGAACCATTTCACTAGAGCGGTTTTTCTCATTGGTCGCGTTCAGCAGACTCAACTGTTGCGGAGCGGATCCGTAAGCGCTCGCTGCTATTGGATGATCTAGAAGAATACACCAATAGCAGCGAACGCTCACGAATCCGCTCCGCAACAGTTGAGTCTGCTGAACGCGACCATTACTATTAAGTCTTGCGCGGTCTATAATGAGCAGTAGTAGTAGTGAATGAGGCTGTATATAAAAGTAAGAAATTACAGTCGAATGTAAGAAGAATAGTTGGCTGTGATTGGACAATTTCTTACTTTTACAGCCTCATTCACTACTGCTCATTGTAGACGCATTACAAACTCTTTAAAGAAAAAACTATTGTACTAAACTACATTTATATTTCAATCTAAATGGGGTAATAATTTTAATTCTTCTTAAAAAAATATTATAAATAATATTACAAAACATTTAACTCCATAAAAGTCAAAAGGTTTACTTCTATGGAATTTCTTTTTAATTACTAAAAAATAATTTTTTTCAAATGTATCATCTGTGCTATCTGGAATTGCTAGTATTAAAAATCTATAGTATGCGTAACGTGAACTAAATAAAGTTTCAGTACTGATGTATTGCAACATTGCCGGATAATTATTACTCTATACTGACTTACTTTTATTAATTTTTATATTCATAATGGTTGTATAATCATAATAGTTGTGCCAATGTTTTATTATGAGAGATGAGTTACTGACTGCAACTGTAATTCATTAAACTTCTATAGATGACAGCTGCTTGGGTCGATCGAGCGTACCGAATGTCCGAATGTGAAGTACAGTCAAGTTCTGAAATATGAATTAAATGGCATATATCATTTTATAGAAGCTATGCATGCTTAATTAATATATTTAACTCTTATATATTTAACTCTTTTCTTAAACGCGGTTTATTTTTGCGCGTATTTATTTTTATGCAACTTTCTTTACGCATTTTCAAATTAAAAACGTGCAATAACGCGATTGTTCTATAAGAATTATATTTATAAAGTATTATTTATAAAATAGTATTTTTTTGCACTCTGCAGCATTTATAGTATTCTATAAGAATAGAAAATTTTATATCTAATTTTTTTTTACGCGATAGATATTCCRCAAAAGAAATCGCGTAAAAAGAATTTCGTTTTTAATTTGAGAAGAATGCGTAAGGAAAGTTTATAAATATAAAAACGCGCAAAAATAAACCGCGTTTAAGAAAAGAATTAAATATATAAGAGTTAAAATATATTAATTAAGCATAGCTTCTATAAAATGATAAATGCCATTTAATTCATATTTTCAAACTTGACTGTACATCGGGCATTCAGTACGCACGGTCGACCTAAGCAGCTGCCATCAGAAATGACTGTAATCCATTGATGACAGCTGCTTAGGTCGACCGTGCGTACTGAATGCCCGATGTACAGTCAAGTTTGAAAATATGAATTAAATGGCATTTATCATTTATATATATATATATAGTTCAGTTCTCCATAGATACGTTCCGTTTCACGCATGTGCGCGCATTCATCTATAGTATATATGACGTATACTATAGATAAATGCGCGCATATGCGTGAAATGGAACGCACCTTAAATCAATGGTACTTATGCGAAAACTGCCACGAGCCAATATATCAAAGCGGCCATTTTCGCATGTACCGCGTAAATGGGCGTGGCAGTAAAATTTGTATATATATATATATATATATATATATATATATAAAAACAAAATTAAATTAATATAAAATTTACAAAACACAACAAAAAATAAATAATTTATATCATAAAATTTATAAAACAAAACATGTACGCAAAATATCAGAATACTATAAATTAATGACATAAATAATATGCACAAAGCAAAACATAAAAAAAGAGAAGACAAAATAAAATTAAAAACAATGCAAAAATAAGAAAATCAAAATTCTAGATTGAATTTATTGAGTATTGAATTAATATTAAAAATAAAGTAAGATATATTATGTATATATACATTAACCTTTTTATTACTACGCCCATTTACATGGTATATGCGAAAATGACCACTTTGATATATCGGTTTATGACAGTCGCATAAGTGTCGCGAGCCGATATATCGGTCCGTTGGTATTAAAAGGGTTAAATACATATATATTAGGTATTTAGCAATATACATTACATCAATTATAAATAGAAAAAGTTAAATAAAGCTATGCAATCAAAATCTTATTTATAAATCATAGCTAAATGTTAAATCGGATAGCATCAAAAAGAAGAAAAGCAATTATTATTGAACAATTACCATGAGAAGCAAATACAGGGTGTCAGGCACTGGCCACTTCACCTCTCGTATACAGGTAGAGGACGTTAAACTAAGTAAAAAAGTCCTCTACTATTTTGCAATTGACTCAATAATTAAGGAGATATTAATTTTTGAAAATTGCTGAATAAGGGCATATCCACCCGACCGCCAAATACAAGCGCTCAACGATGTACGCTCGTCCCGCGTCTCTAGACGCGCGCGGAACTGGTTACTGCGACAATGGCTACGTTTGCTACGCACGAACGGCGCGGTCGGGGCGCGTCGCTTAGCGGGGCGGGCGTACATCGTCGAGCGCTTGCATTTGGCGGTGGGCCAGGTGGATATACCCTCATTCAGCGATTTTCAAAAATTAATATCTCGTTAACTATTGAATCAATTGCAAAATAGTAGAGGATTTTTCTACTTAATTTAATGTCCTCTATCTGCACACGAGAGGTGAAGTGGCCGGTGCCTAACACCTTGTAGACGCAATTATATTAAGCATTATGATCCTGATGAAAATAAAAATTGGAACGTAAGTCGAAGATGTAAGAAAAGTGACAGAAGCGTAAACGAAGCTTCTAAGAAGCTTCTAAATTGGAACAATGAAACGTAAAAGAGGCGTTAATGTTCCAATTTACGCTTCTTAGAAGCTTCGTTTACGCTTCTGTCACTCTTCTTACATCTTCGACTTACGTTCCAATTTTTATTTTCGTCAGGGGATGAACTCACCTAAACAATCCAACTGGGCAAAACGGAGTTCATGGGCGAGAAAAAATAACGGACTCCGCCAAATAGTCTTCCTCCAAAATTGGATAAGAAGTGATCATCAGTAGGTCAGCAACCGCCAGTATAAGACAATGCACGAAAGCAATATTCGTCAGAAACTTCCAGAAGATCTTCCCTCCTTTTTTCAGTAGCACGTCCGCATCCGCCGAACGCTGAGAGCAGAATCCCTGGATGGACCGTATTGAGCGCATAACAGGTATACGGACCGTATTGATTTTCTGAAAACTTCAAAGAGAAGAGCGGCGCTGTTAGATTGCTGATGTCGGCAGGAGAAGCTTTGCGCAGATTGTATATTTTTAGATCTAGAAGAATAGACCTATCTCAATTTAGATCCAAAAGTATAGTTCAATTAGTGCAAAGCATTATTTGCAGTGTGGAGAGAATATCTGCATTAACAATCACGTTCGTGTATATTCGCAGCTCGCATTTTGGCCACAGCTACAAGCGATAGAAAAGATATCCTTCCCACATGTTGTGTTGCATAATACAATGCGAAAATTACGAATGTATGTGTACATTTATAAACAAGAAAATCAATGTAATCGGCAATTAAGTTTAAGTTAACCCGCGTTCGTGAAAAGAGGCATAAGACCGATGTTGATATGTTTCGTTCTGTAGATTTTGCGCCATGGAACACCGGCTTAAATCCAGATAACAAAATGCTAGCAGATTCAATCAGATTTCCATAGCAATTTGTGTCCACATTGAGCTCAGGATCTGTTAATAGAGTCTGCTGATATGTTATGCTAGCAGATTGGCAGCAGAAACCGAGCAGGAGCTACAAATCATCATCGATTTGCTGGTATAATATGTCAGATTTATCACATTTTTAACAGAAATTTGCCAATATTATAAACTCTGTAAGAAATTTATTGCTTTTCTGCCATCAAAGATTGGTAACATTCTTTGCTATCAAATTTTGTCTTTACAGGCTTGGCTATCTGAAAAAGTTTTGTATCCACGATGCTAGGAATTGTTGGTCTAAGATCTCGAACGGAGAGAGGATTGACTAATCACATTCATCAAATTGTCTATTAACTTAACCAGAGGTTAGTGAAAGAAGTCCTTGTACCGACGATGCTAAAAACTGAGTTCTCGAAGCGACTTGTAGCATCGTCGACACAAAGGCCTCTTTCACCAACCTCTAGTTAAGTTAATCGACAATTAACTGATTAAAGGAACTAACAATAGAATAGATCATAACGCGAGCAGTCGGAATAAACTAATTTTTAATTATTTTTGTCATAGAGTTAGCAACAAATTTATTCTTCAAAATTATATTTCAAAACTATGTTGACTGCAGAATATTTTGGTAGCAAAATCATGTGAAAAATAAATTATTTGAATGTTGCTACTAGTCATATATTTTAAAAATGTTCTTTTATTAGAGCAACAAAATAGCAACAAATTTTGATATATTTAATTTTTTTACATAACTATTTCATGTATATTTTTTTTTTAATATGAAGAGGTGGGTTAATTAAAGGGTAACATTACGGTAAACGGTTGAAAAAGTAAGGAAATTTTGGGATTTTTTTTCAGGCTAACAATGAAATAAATGGAAAATTGGATTTGTGATCTTTATTTGGCTTATCATACAGTATTAAAAAGTATTATCATAAAGTATTTTAAAAAATATTTTAATTTTAGAAACAAAATGACGGAACAACAGTTACGCAAATAGGAGGCGGTTTTTTTCATTCTCCATGTTCTCCTTTCTCGCTTCCTCTCATAATTTTCACTCCATCCCATTGCATTCTCTCATCCCTTCGGAGCTTGCAGCAGAACTGCCGTACATCTTCACCTAGAACAAAAAACCAAATTTTTTTCTCTCTACATTGGATTTGTTACAGAAGTATATAGGATTATGTTAAAATATTAATTTTTGCAAAAATGGTAAACATTTGAAAAAATTCTTTTTCGCCGATAAATCTTGCACAAAATTGTTTATAACAAAAAAGTTTTTAACCGATTGTAAAAATTATATGTATTTCTCTAGAAAATTTAATTTAAAAACTACAAATTTCAAGTCAATCGGTCAAAATTTGTTCGAGTTATGCTGCAAGCCAATTTGAAAAATATGAGATTTTGAGAAAAACGCGTTTAAAGTTTTGAGTGACATTATTTTCTATTTATAAGCGGAAATTTGTTATTTATTTTTACTCAGCTATTTCTGCTCCATATAATTGTCCTTCTAAATTGAGATTTTCCTTGTCTTCCTCTTTTTTGGATAATCTGGAGGATCGCTGAGCCTCTTTAACTTTTTCGATAAATGAGCGCTCCGAAAATCTGACACGGCGCTCATCCAATTCAACGCAGAAATTAAAGTTTGGATTGATTGTCAAGTTCAGCATAATCTTCAATATACTTGTAAAATCATCATTGAAAATAGAAACAGCAAGATTACAGACTATATCAACAATAGTTTTTCCACTTGACTTCGATTTTGGAGCTATCGACCAAACAAGTGAGTTAAAACTTTTGTTCGAGTTCTGTGTGTATCCTCCGAGTCATTAGTTCAATAGATCATCGCTGCTTAGATCTTATCTTAGATCATATATTGATTTTATAACATTTTTACTTTTGATTTTTGCTTTGAATCGCTAAACGGCGCTCTCTCTTTCGAAAGTCGACTTAAAAGTCGAGTTAAAAATCACTTAAAATGTTTTTTTCACATATAAGACTAATTGCATATTTTTAAGAGCATTATTTAAGCGAAAAGAAATTGATTTTTTGAAAATTTTACTGTGATGTTACCCCTTAAACTACTTAATAAAGTAGTAGTATTTCTCACATTTTGTAACATGAAATTATCATGAATATTATTAACACGAAGATCTATAAGAATCAATTGTCTATTTTGTTTAATATATGTTAGAATTAGTACGAATTAGCATGAATATCATTAACACGTATATCTGTAATAATCAATTGTTTATTTTGTGTAATAAAATGTTAATATATGTCAATAAGTCTGTGCAATCTTTAGACATATATTTTATGTAAAGATAATATTTTTATGCTCGTTTCGATTACCATAAATATCTTTTCTTATGTCCGAACCAGAGAAATAAACAAGCATAGCAAAAATAATAGCAAAAGTAATATTTATTCGATGACTGATATTCTCGACGATTAAACTGAAAGTTTTCAATGTTGATGTTGGCTTCTGTTCAATTTCTTTTTACTTTAATGATAACTGTGCGTTTAGATATTTGTTTCACTTTATTATGTTCCCGATTTTTCTATTGCTGATGAAGATTCTGCATTAGTGGAAACGTTACAATTTATCATATTTATGAATAAATTAATTTCTTAGAAATTAGTTGGATATGCCTACAGAATAGCTTCTTGCTCTGTCGGAATCCTACGTCGTACATTTCCTTTCATAAAAGAGAGTTCTACGTCACTCTCTTGATATGACACACCCAACTTTCTCGAACTGAGAAATGAATAGCGGCCTCTTCTGTCAGATTGTTGCCTCCACTTGATGCAACACAAATATCTGAAGTATCTGAAATTACAAAGTTTAGAAAAAGACAGTCAATCGTGTATGGATTGAGCTGACATATTGTTAGCTCAATCTGTCCAAGAAGAGAATTTTGAAATTATTTTTTTTAGAATTTAGAAAAAAGAGAGATTTGAAAATATTTAAGAAAACAATAAATATTATACATGTTTTAATACAAAAGAATTCAAACTGAAAAAATATATTCATGTTTGTGAGAATATTTTTTCTGATTTGAATTTCTTTGTATTAAAACGTGTATAATACATCACTGCCTTCTTAAATAATTTAAAATCTCTCTTTTTGAAAGAAGTTTGATTTTTCTAATCTGCAATGTCTTACGTTAATCGAATTATCAATGCTATAATAGATTTTACAACTTTGAACTTACTTGTTAAAACGTTTTTTATACTTATTGCTCGTGCAGTATAGAGCGATGGGGTTAACACAACTATTAGCAAAAGATAAGCAGAAACCCAAGATACGAAAATAATGCCAAAAGGCATTATAATCTGCTTCTGAAGTTGGATTGAAGTAAAACCATAACATGAAAATATGTTGTGGTAGAAAACAAATAGCGAACATAACAACGAGTGTTATCACCATAATCGCTACCTTTCTACGATCATGTGCCAGGTTTTTCTGAAAACAGCGTGCATTAATATGCGTGCATTAATAAAACATTTTAATAAAACATGTGTTATTTATATAAATAAATTATCTCGAGACAGTAATAATCTTATAAATTTTGAATTATGTTGCACATAGCAACAGTAATGATTTTACAGTTAGGATATTATAATTTCCTAGTCACCAATAAACATATATAATATATAATATATATTGAATGTATAGTTACATTGTTGAGTAAGAAATTATAACATTGATGTAATGTTACTGTTGGTGTTTCCTGGAATATATATATATATATATATATATATATATATATATATATATATATATATAGAAAGAGAGAGAAAGAGAGGAAGAAAAATCTGAAATCTTTAAATTTTGATGAAACATCTTAATAATATTAATAATTAATCTTGGTTTCCATGCATGCGTTTTTATACATTATGACGCGCATCAAATATGCATCTCTATAGATTACCAAAGCAATCAAATACGTGCTTTTAAACGTGCACATTTTTTATGTGCATACATGCAATATGGAAACCAGGAGTTGTAATTAAACGTATGTGTGTAAATTACCTCTCCATGTATTTGGATGATAATTTTTGTACTATGTAAAAGATGCCTTGCCATCAATACATAGTAAATGCTCACAATACTGAGAGGTATGACGTAATAAATAATAAAGCGGCATGTTACTATAAACTTTGGATAATTGGGTCCCAACTCCTCAGGAAATGGATAACAGACCTTTAATTATAATACACATCGAGATTTCTCTGCTACGTGATTTGTTAAGATAGAGAAGTAAATTATTTTAGTGATCTACGTGAATTTAAAACGGAACTAATTATGAACATAAGACGAATATGCGACTTACACAAAAGCTTATATTTCCATTAAAATCCTTGAAGCACTTAACGGAGGAAAAGGTACAGCTTGGGATAGCTAATGCTATCCCCAAAATCCAAATCGTCAGGATGATACTCGCCGCAAATTTCCTCGAATTTCCATTAGCTTAAATAAAAAATCAGATGATTTAATGATTACATTCTAATATTATTAGTATTTATTATATTTTTGTTACTTAAGTGGATATAAGTTTTTATTCATCTCTATAAAAAATATGCAATTTTAATTTATAGAAAAAAATGTCAATTGTTATTTAAATCATTACATGCAATACATGAAATTATTTGTCCTATTGCCCGGTAAAAAATTTTTTATATAAAAAAAAATATATATATATATATAAAAACATAAAAAAATATATATATAATTATATACGAAATACGTCCACATATGTTCATATCTTGTTTCTTTTGTAAAATTATTGTTTGATACAAGATATATATGTTTATATATATTTATATAAATTCTTATATGAAAATTTTGTTACCGCGGTATTGAATGATTTCTTCAAATATGATCTGAAATCTGAAATTGCAGCTATGAGTTTTATACCTGTGACAAGTTTCTTAGGATTCACCAAAGCATAAAATCTGTCTGCCGAAAGAACGGTTAAAGAGAAAATGTTAACTGCAACAAATATATCCTTCGCGCATTCGCCAAGTTTGCATGCTGATAATCCGAAAGGCCAAGAATCCAAAACGTAGACGATAGTAGTGAACGGAACACATGTTATTAATACCTAGAACAAAATATGAAATTAGGCAATGATCGATTAAATGCAAGAAAAAAATAACGATACAGATAATGTGTAGTATAAAATTTTAATACTTAAAGATTCAATGGTTAATTAAAAGCTTGATCTCGATTGCTATTCAGTTTCTGTTGATAACACTCAAATCGAAATCTGATATTTGAACAGTCCACATTGTGACAGAACCATAGCATTTAATTCCCGATTTCTGTGCGTCAAACGTACACGAAAAAGTGTCTTTGTTGTTGCCGCATTAAAACGTGCGGCAACGCATGGAAATACTATTCTGTCACAGCGCAGACTACTCAAATATCAGATTTCGCTTCCCGCACAAGAAGATTGATCTGTACAATCCTTTAGAGTTTAGGGAACTTACAAAGCTCATTATCTATACATTCACATACATCTACACATACACATTTATAAATAGTGATGGGAATTAGGAATGTTTCAATTCGTATCGATACTTTAAAATATACATAACCATTGATATTCAATATTTTAAGTTTTAATATCGTAACATATCAGTTAAAGACTTAAATGTTAATTAATTTAATACAAACCTAAGTTTATATATTTTGGGCTGTGTCAGACATATCGTGCATTCAGTATTATAGATGCCTTCCACTTGACGCGTACAACGCTCGCAGACATCAATTTATCCTGATTTAACATAAACAATATCCCAATCACTTTTTTTCTAATAGTAATGTTTATAAAATTTCTTGTAAAGATTGCGATGCCTCGTATGTAGATAAAATTAAAAGACAATTAAAAACAAGAATCAAAGAATACAGTAACAACATTAAATTAAATTCTTCTAAACATTCAATTATTTCTGAACATATTTTGCAATACTCACACACCTTTGATTGGGATAATGTTAAAATTCTTCCGAACTGGACTTAACCCATTCTCGCCATCGAAGAATAGTTTTTTCATAATTAGTTACCTATTTTTACTATATAATTTCGTTTAAAATACAATGTTCGGTAATCGGATTATTATTTTATATAATTTTATGATTATTGCCACAATTCTCTTATGTCAAAGCGTGCTGCATTGCCCATAATGACTTTGTAATGTAATCTAACGCAATATCTCTTCTTTCTTTTTATTTCTTCTTATTTATTCTCTTCTTATACTTAATATATTATACTGAAAAAGACTCCGTGAAGTTGAAATGTCTTTTGTCTTCAAATTTTCTACCATTGTTTATATTAATAAATTTTTGACTTTATATAACAATCATTTGATGCTCGTTCGTTGGCCTTCTTATTACTCATTGCATAATACGAGCCGTATCTAACTTTATTTATTTATTTGATAAACATTTATTTGATAAGGATGAAATGATTCCAAGAGCGTTGTAAGCATCAAGTAGAAAGTTAGCACATAAAAAAAAACAGTAAGCAAATCAACATTTTTTAATTTATTATTGAACTTGAATTATCTTATTGTCTTATATTCTATAATGCGATTGATCGATTCGTTTACTGCTTAAGTTTTACTGCTTACATTTTTCTATGTGCCACAAACTGAACGCAATCTATAACAGCTCATTGAGCGTTTAGTGAATTCTTGTATTCAATTGATATATTTTTTTAAATTTAAAATAATACATGCAAGAACTCATTAAGCGTTCATTAAACAGCAATACTTCCTAGAATCCTAAACTAAATAATTAAAGAAGCAGGATCGGCTTATGTACTACAATGAAAATACAAATAATAACAAAAATTAATACTTTTTTTATTTTATTTGAAAATTAAAATTAAAAATTTAAATTATTTTTACATAAATTTGATTTTTTATTTTTTTTATTCCTGTCACTATTAATACGTGTTAATCGTGAACTTCTGTAAATAATTTATTATTGTGTCAATTATTTTACAATATCAATTTTAATTGCTTTACGTTTATGCACAACTTCTTCAAATTCTCTTTTTTAACTTCTAAAAGAAATTTCATATTCGTAAGCTGTCATTAAAATTGGTATTGTGAAATAATCGTCACAATAATAAAAGTAAATCACTTAAATATGTCCACAATTATTAACAATGAAAGTTAATGTATTTTTGCGTTTTATGGGTTATATGGAAATAGAGTTTTGCATAACTACAAAACTTTAAATTGATCATATTATTTTATTTTTTTGTCTATTTTCTGCAAATTATAATTTATTTATGTAAAATATAATATTCTTAATTAATACTTAAGTTTAATTAATAATATATTTAATTAAAATCATTAAAAAATTAGATTAAGTATTAGCAATTAGATCAGTGAAAAATAACAAAAAATGGTGATTGGAAAATCGATTTAATTAGACGTTTGCAATCTACTTTATGTAGCAAATGTTTCGAAATATTTTGATTGATCAATCAGAAGAAAGAATTTTATTGATTGATTAATTAAAGAATGCTTTAGCATTTGTAATAGATCGTAATTTGAATTGTCTATGGTTAATAAGCATTTTAATCACTTTTCAATTAAAATTTTGTTTTTACTAGGTGTAAAATATCTTTTTGCAAATATGTAACTTATAAAAATGATTGACTCACTTTCATTTCTTACCTAATAAAAGATAACAGATCGGAAAAATGTCCACGAGCAGTACGGTATTATTAGATGGACACGGCAAAATTTTTTTTTTTCTCATAAATCATAAATAATATAGAATGAAAGACGCAGTTATGAAATGTTTTATCTATGTTCTAATGAAATAATTTTTTTAAAGACAAGTCTCTAAAATAGAGCTCTATGATGAAAGTAAGTGATAGGTATTTTGACAATTTTTTTTAAAATTTTGTGTAAAGATTAATTCAAAATTATATTGGTGAAATAGTCGTATAAATACACGTATTATAGACGTTTAAATAAATATTTTATAATCATCTAATTCAAATGATATGAAAATGTTTTAATCAACTTTTCAACATCAACTGGTTGATGATATTTTGATGCTGTATTTTGATTCGTTATCTTTTCAACCAGTCACTTTTAACTAGAGATTAGTTTTAAATTTTGCAATTGGCAATTCTAATCCTACTAATCAGAGATGATGGATCAAAGAAAGAATGTTATGAATGTTACGTTCCTTTTTCTTTTCGCAGTCACATTATTCGTTGGTGACACGTTCTTCTATAGAGAGAAAAGTAGACAAATTTCTATTCATACTGTCTATCGGTAGAATAGATCATCGATACCAGATTTTCCTGTTAAAAAGTGATCTGTTGTTGTAAGTTGTACTTGTTTGTATAACGAAAAAGAGCATTAAAAATTTTTTTTATTGAAATAGCTGATCATTGCGAATAGAGAAGTTCATCTGAATGTCCGGAAATGATATAACCGGGTATTATGATTACGAAGAACGCCAAGTTTTGCTGCGCTGATCCATTTACATGGCTTACAGCGCGGCAAGAGCCGGGCTCGCCGAACCACGCGCCATGTAATGGCATCTTTACATGTACACCGAGTATACACACATAGGATTTCCTGTAGAAAAGAATCTATACATATCTATACATATATAAATATTACATACCAGTATATCACCAATTACCAGCGAAAGAAGATACATATTTGAAACGTTTCTCAAATTTAAATTTCTAATTATTATAAGACCAAGCAAGCTGTTGCCAATCAAGCCAATAACCATGATTAAAAAAAATATCAATGGTGTAAAATAAGTTTCTGGGCGTTTATCATATGGTACATATTCCAGATCATAATCTTCATTTTTTGTAATATTGTATTTCTCATATTTTGTGATATTGTATATGTCACTGATATTGTATGCGTCTGTGACACTTTTTGTTAATTTGATCATAAACAATAACAAGATGATACTTGTCACTTGCCAGAAAGACCAAAAATAGTTGATTCCATTCATTTTGTTTATGTTTTTGTCGTTAAGAATGGAAATTCTCTTTGTATTTTATTTTAATTTTTCTGTTTTCGTTATTTAAATTATAAAGCTTCTAATGGCACTGATAATTATATACACCGCTTCTAAAATAAAAAGAAACATTGATGAAATTTTTACGTATATAAAAGCTTGAAACCAATTTATTTATTAATAATCTGTGTGTTTTGCTGACGCGACGAATCTCTTTTCATTTTTAATATAGTGGAAAGGGAGTAAGATGACGACTTTAAGGTTTATTTGTTTTTCCTAATTTCTGTGACGACGTAAAAATAATGATTTTTTTTTTTAAGATTCACTAAAATCTTGCTCATCACCTGTAAAAATTAAAAACAGTTAAATAAATAAGAATTTATTTTAATTTAGACTTTTTAAGAACATGTCAATTTATGTCCCCATGCAGGTAAAATGACTTTTAATAGGGGAATAAGACGAAAAGAAAACTTAAGAACTTAAGTCAACTTAAGAAAAATTAAGTTAAAAAAAATGCACTTTTTTACGAATAAGAAAAGTTATTCTATTGTATTAAACTTTTTATATTATTTTAATATTATAATATTTTAACGCAATGACAGAAAAATATAAACAAGAATATTATTTCTATAATTTGAAAGAATAAAATTATTAAAACATTCAGACGAAAAAAACTACTTATAAGTAATTATTTATAAAATCAAAAATAAAATAAAATTAAAGACAAAATAAAAATAATTATTAATTCTTTTCCTGATTTCGTTATTTCCGCAGTCATTATGTTTTCTTCATTTAACATGTTAAAAGTGGCGTCGGTCCTTGAGGATTAACACTTTTTGTTTAAGCGGCCCTGGGGATCAACAATATCAAATTTAAAAAAAAATAACAAATTAAATTTTGTAATATACAATATAAAAGGAGTCATACAATATAAAAGAACATGTTTACACTTCTTTAATGTAATTTATTATAATAAGTATAAAATATAACACAGAGGTTTGCCTTTACATGTATTGCAAAAAACTATACCCACGTGTTTCGCTGACCGCTCTTCCCGCCTGAACGAAAAGTACAGCAGAATCGATTCCGCGTTTAACGTGTTAATAAAAATGTTGCAATGCGAAAAATGAAAATATTAGTAATATGTTTACACATTCTTACCAATATTATACTGTAATTTTATAAAAGGAGTAAAAATATTTATTATAATTATATTTGAGTGAAAGTATTTACTATATTTACTGTCATTTCTTATAAATGAACAACAAAAAATTATGAATAACTGCATCTGAAACATATTTCTTATTACATTATTCACTTTTGTAAACAGATTGCAATCAAACTACAAGAGATTATTTAGTATTGTCTAAAGCCTTTAATAAGTGTAGTATCGACTCATCATTTGTTGTTAATTTAAAAAAATTAACAATTCGTTATCTTACCTACTTCGTCATCTTATCTCCCTTTCCCTTGAGTATAATCAAATAAATGATGTTTAAATTACTGTGTTAAAAACACATAATAATAATTGTTGATAATAATGCAGATAAATTTTGTGAATAAATATTTTATAATTGGAGATTTTTATTAAATTGACTGTGAGATTACAATATTTTTGCATGAAAGTAGAATCAGAGTTTTATCGCTTAACTACAGAATCCCGATTCATAATCTTCTTTTATTATGCCTGCATGCTTGACTTTTATGTTAACGTACATTTCTTTCCTGCAGTATATGGTATTGTTAGATGATGGAAACAATTTAATTTACGAATGGCCATGACATTGATCCTCGATAAATACTGCTCAATTAATATCACCGATTAATGTCGACATAAATATTTTGGAGAGATGCACGTTCACGCGTCACGGTGTAGGATAATAGCCGGTAGCTATCCGGATGTTATACGTATCTGTAATAAATCCAAAAACGCATTTATTAGTCCACACGTACAACACATACGTTACGATGATGCGTATAAGTGAATATATGCATTCAGCATTGTGATATTTAGAACGCATGAATGAATTTCATGAATTTTTAGATCTATTCTGAGACCTGCATGTTTGAAAATATTCGGATATCACATGAAGTTCGAAGAATGCATTTGGCCGTGATATTCCACTGTGTGGATACCACTATGGACACCAAATATCGCAGTCATGATAAGAGAACATATTTCTTAGAACTTAATCTTAAACAATATTTCTCGGCGAGATAGTTCTTTATCACGAATGATCGCATTTATTCATCGAATATATAATTTGGATTATTTTATGCGAAGTATTATTTTATGTGATGACTTTTTAATTAATCGTATAATCGTATTTCTCATGTATTCAACGCATTCCTCGTTTAATTACTGATAAATAAACTATTTCATATTGCAAGGATATGCAGCCTGCATGATATTTAACCAATGGGAAGCATGTTAACTTTTAATATAATTTTTGTATGTGCGTCTATTTTATAATTGATTTTCTATTGTTTAATATATAAAATATTAAAATGAAAAAGAAGAAATGTTTTGCTTGCATCGCGCATACAGATGGTTAGGCTATGACTGTATGCCAGAGATATGTTGAAAGAAAATATCTCGAGGTTTACGCATTTATATGGTTTTAAGACGTTAGATTTTAGAAAATGAAAATTCATATTACGTAATTTCTACAATTTCTTTTTTTTTTTCAAAAAATGTGACATATACAAGAGTTTTTAAAGGATTAAAGACTTAAAGAGGCGTCAAAGGATTAATATTGAAACGCAATTCTTTCTTACAATTTATAATAAAAATGCGAGACATTTCATAATTTTCTTTATATTTAAACGGGAGACGTTCCTAACATCTTTTTTTTTAATTTTTAAAAGATGTGACATATATGTTATACAAGTATCTTTAAATAGAAAAAAAAAACACAAAAATAGTGAAGATGATCCTTTTGATCCTTTCTGATCCTTAAAAACTTTATGGATATCATCAATTTTTTTTTTTTTAAGAATGATTGCTTTCATTTTTTCCGTTATTCGTTTTAGACTTAAATGTCTCAACAAAACGACTAAGCAATAACTAAAAAGAATCCAGAAATATAAAAAAAAAAAGGTTATTTCCAATCAGAATTTTCAAGAATTAATTTTTAGTGAGAGGATATTGATATTGAACGTAATTACAATAAAAGAATTTTCAAAATCTTCACATCATTAACCAAAAACGCATGGTTTGAATAAACAGAATGACATGAAATTCCTCTCAGAAGCTTATCTTTCTATACTCAACTTTTTATCTCTTACTTAATTTCAAAGTTTCCCATTACAGATAATTTATAATTTTATAATTTTAGATCTCACAAATAAAATCGATTATTTTAAAATTCATAATTAATCAAGATGTAAATTAATTATGAATTTGAAAAAACGGTTTTGTTAAAGTATTTAATTTAGTTAGATACAGATCTAAAAATAATTTTGTTTGGACCATTAAAATAATTATGTAGAACGCTGATTACTAGAATATTTAAACTTTTTGCAGCTTTTGTCATCAATGCTTAAATGTTCTATATAATTATTTTGATGATCCAACAAAGATATAAATAATAAGAAAAAATATTAATAAAATGTGATAAATGTATATTAGACTGGTGCAAAAAGTTAATTTGTCAAATAAAGCTAAAAACACCGTTTCAATACTTTGTTTTTCCAAGAAAATTTTTCAATTCCTTTCTTCAAAGAATTTCGATTTTCTAGCTTTTATTTGATACAAATAAAAAATAAAAGAACGATAAATTTTTTACGTCAATCTAATATCAATAATCATCGCTAATAAATAATTTTATTCGCTTTTATTGTAACATTCTTAAATAACATTTCTTCCCCAAAATCTAGAGTGTTTTCTCTTTATAAATTGATTGGCTTTTGCTGAAAAATACACAGAAACAAGTCTCCGTGTATTATATAGTACAAAAAATCGCAAATTATATAGCAAGGAAAACGATGTTGTTAAGATTAATGGTGACAATAACAGTAACGAGAATTATAATAGTAAAACTTTAATATATATCGACATAAAATCTAATGAAAGTGAATGGCATCAAATTCCTCGTCAGTTAATGGATTCAATTAGTGGTTTATTGTCGACATCAATTTTATGCCCAAAAGCTAACGTTAAAGCCGAACAGCTGAAAGTAAAAATAAAATGAAAAAATTGCAAAAAATTAATATAAATTATTTGTTTGAATACATTAAAACTTGCAATGAAGCATGTAAAATCCGATTTATTTTTTTCCATAACTTTTTATTTGCATTATTTCTTTATCGAATGGCACACAATGCTTGTTTTCCTGTTGGATTGCGTCCGTTTTTAGTATTATTAGAAATTCTACGTTCTGTGTGATTTTGGTAATTAAAAACACAAGTAAGAAAAGAAGCAAAAAAACAAGCATCATATGCCCCAGACTTTATCCTGTCTCATGTGATATTAAACGAAATATTAAACGAAAATCCGTATTTGCTGCACGATTATATGTTGTAATAATGCTATCCTATATCTCAAGAAGCTATATAGCCTGTACGATAGTAATTAAACATGCATATTTAGGCGGTTCGTATATTTGCGAGACTACAATAGTTTTCTAACGTGAAGAGTTTAAAGATTACGAATGACAAAGCTAGAACTTCGCACGCTCAGGAAGATGGCAAGTCAATGATAAAGATAGTTCCATGAATGCCTTTGACAAAAAAAAAGAGTACTTTTATCAGCCGATCTTACATAAAGATTTATTATATAAACTGAATAAATGATAATAATATTTTGATAGTTGATAGTTGATGAATATCAATGATATCAGTTGATACCAATATCATACTAATATTAAACTATTGAGTATACAGTATTTTTAATATAAATTCGTTACGGATAAATATTTTTTAAATAAAACTATTACATATTTGTACAATACTTTCATTATTTAAAGGCATGGAAATATCCAATCAACAAACAATGGCTACGTTCAGCAGAAAAAGCAGCTTAGTAAGCGCTTTGTGCTGATTGGATTATACTTTTAGATCTGAATTGAGATAGGACTGTTCCTCTAGACCTAAACTGCTTTCTCTGTTGAACGCAGCCAATGTTTTTAAAAATGTTTTCGAAACGCTTGAAATACAGTTTTTTTTTTTAATGTTAAAAATAATCGGTTAAGGAGAGAAAACACGGTAAAATTTTGAAAAAATTAAAAATTTTTTTGCATTTCTTGGAAAATATATGTTTCAAAAATATTGTCTGAAAATTTCAGAAAGAAATTCGCAAAATTATCTGACTTACAGTCTTTATTGTAGAGTGCCGTCAGTTGCTCCACTTCAAACAGGTATACGCGCTACCTGCGAAGGGACTTTTGTTCTCGTCCCCTACTATAACGTACTTTTTGAATTTCTTGGACTCTTTTCATTGAGGCAAGAATTGCTGATTGAATTGGTTGAACTGATACTTAGAAGGTATTTTGGAGATTTTTTTGTTTTTTTACGAATTACTTAGTAAAACTTTAATTGTGTTTTTCTCAAAGCGAGTTTTTTCAATAAATCTATTTGTCCGATTCGCTTAATTCAAGTTGGATTTTGTTCAAGAAACCTGCCTCTATCGACGTAGGGTTTTTTTTATTCGTCATTTCTCTCTCTCTCTCTCTCTCTCTCTCTCTCTTTCATTCTGATTATTTGAAAATAAAAGAAAAAAATTTTTAAGAAAGTGAAAAATTTTATTTCTGCCATTTTTAAATTTTCAAAATTCCCTACATTGTACGATAGCTAAATATATATAGTTCAACAATATTTTTGACTTTTTGATTTTAGATAAACGGTTTAGCTTGTACCCTATCAACCAGCGAGCAGGATTTTTTCTACTGTTATACGTGTCATGAACATCTCTTTCAAATAAATGTTAACAAATTTAAAAAAATTTTTTTTTTTTTTAAATTATTTATATACCCAATTTAAAGTACTGAAAGTTTCAACATTCAAGATTCATTCATGACGTTCCCTTAAATTAATTCCCAAAAATACTTTTAATTTTCAAGCGGTTACCACGATCTTCCCCCTTAAATTCATTCTTTTCTATTGAAAAAAAACGTTTATTTTAACATTTCAAAAAAATATAATTTTTTTAACATTTGAAAAAATGTATTTTTATTATTTAATAAGTGTTTATTTTAACGTTCAAAAAATATCTAAGATTTAAAAAGTAATCATTTCATATTTGAAAAATACGTAACAAAATACATCTTATTTTTAAAAATGTTTTATATACGAAAATGGGACACCTTGTAGTGCGCGAAATTCTAGTTTTACTCGTAATCTTTAAATCTTAAATCTTGTAATCTTAAATTCTTCTTATTTAAAAACTATTACAGCCTCGACTTTTCGTATGTTACATTTACGTATGTTTATCGTCAGTACAAAAATATTCTATCTTGATTTAAGACGCATATTTACCAATTGATGTTTGCGAATGTCAGAGTCAATCAAAGACAGAAGAGAGAAACTTTGCCGATTTAACACTGTAACGATACTAATAACGGCGCACTTTATCTGCGCGAGAATACACGCAGCGCCCGCCCTATGGGATTCCTCCACCACCACCACTAACCCCCGGGAAACAGAAGCCTGAAGTAACCCTTGTCCTTTTTTTTCTCTTTCTCTCCCTCTCTCTCTCTCTCTCTCTCTCTCTCTCTCTCTCTCTCTCTCTCTCTCTCATTCCTATCGTCCAGATCGAGAAATTCTTGATTTTCTGGTTCACTATTATTTTATTAGTCATTGAAGTTATTAGTCATTGAAACACATTATACGACATTGGGCAGAGGAATCAATATTGATGCATCAAATTAAAGATCATTTGTTATTGCACAAGCTTGGACATATATTTGGAATTTTATTTTATTTAAAAAGCTAAGAAGTAAGAATAATCAATCTAGACTTGTCTGTTTTCTTATATTCTACGATCGCACACTGATCTCAACATTTTTGTTAAAGAATTGAATAATGTCGTAAAGTAACATAACATGAAATTTATAAATAATTATTGTTATAATTTTATTATATATAATTTCTATTTTTAAATTAACGATTATAATTAACGATTATATTTAATATTTAATATCATAATTATATCATACCTTAATCTCTCTTTTATATTCTTTTTTATGTCACTATAAAGAGATCTCATTGGAATTAGTTGCTAAGAAAAATATATAACCATCATTCTCCTTCATTCTTACATTCCTTGCAAATTTCGACAGAATATAATTTTTCTAAACACACACACACACACACGCGCGCGCGCGCGCGCACCGTCTCACACGGTGATAGATAAAAAAGGACACTTCGAAATAATAAGATATGTAATGTTGGAAGAAAAATATATTCTATGTAATTAAAAGCGTAACATATTTTATACATTAATAATGTACAATTAATAGTGCACACGATAATAATTTAAACAAATTTTAAAGTCTAAAATAAATGTAGTTTTTTCGAATCTTTAAGTAAATATAAGAAGAATTGCAGGAAACAAACATTTCGTTTAGAATAGATGTGAAAATGTTATACTAGGAAGGATTACATATGTGTAACAGATTAAAGTTCTATGAAATATGGACTGTTGAAGTTATAAAGTCGGCATTTTAGCATCACATTTTAAAACATGAAAATGTCAATATATTTTTCATTTCTAAAATTATTTACAAATATAAAAAGTTAATAGAAGTTAAAAAAACTGTGCTATAATAATTGCTCAACTTCTATATTTTGACAATATGTCAAAATATAATCGATAATGGGAGTTTATGATTTAATAGCTTCACGACATTCTCACGCCTAAATAATAATATGTAGTAGTAATAATAACAAAAATAAGTTCAAGTGATAATGTTATGAGCTATCATAAACGTAATCGAAAGTTAAATTATTGCTTGAAGCTTCCACGCATAACATGTTCAACTAAGACATTTAATATTAAAAATTTTAGTCGCAGATAAAACGGTGTCCAATAAGATATTTATTGAAAAAGAATCGATTTAAAGAAACATGAATTTATTTCTTCTGGTTTTTTCAATATTACCTACTTTTTTTTTATTTCGGAAGCAAAAAAGAAATCTTTTAACTTTAGCTTAACATTTATGTATCTTTATTCACTCTTTTTCCATTTATTTATTCGATCTCGTTTATATTTTATTTTAATTTACTGAAAGTATAATCATGAAAAAACTTACCAACATCCTATAATTGAACTTTATACGTCTTATATTATGTTTATTTTGTCCTAACTTTTCTTTGCCATATCACGAACATATACGTAGAGTATTTTATATGTAACACATTTGTTTTTAAGATATGCTTTTTTTTAATCGCTACAATATTGCAAACGGAGAAGCACTGTATACAACGTTCAGTTAAGTATTCCGATAAAACTGCTCATTATTTCCGGACGCTCTTATCTAAAAGCAAATGTACACTTGGATTCGCTACTGCACATAGTCCGTCATGCTAATCGTTCTACGCCGGAATATCGCAATAGAAATTAATACTTCTATAAATCGCAAAAAGTACGTGAAATTCTTTGAGATTAAAAATCAGTGTTTATTATGTCATATCAGTAAAACAGATATGACATAATTTATATACAGATTTGCCATGTGAACGAGTGCAAAAAAAGTTTAATCATAAATTGTAAAATGATTTTATTTGTTGAATACTTAAATTCAAATAAAATCAATTTCTATTTTGTTATTGAAGAAGCAGTCAGATAGAATGTAAAAAAAATTGCTAGAAAAATCAATTCTTAAATAAAGATTTTGTTTTAATATTAAAAAATCATTAATAAAACTATAGAAATTATGCTTTTAAATTTATTAATTATTAATTATTTATTAGTTATTAATTTAAATTTATTTGTGTGTAAATTCTTTTCGATTTAAATTTTAAAAGATGACTGATTATGGATTAATGAATTCGCTATTTTTCTCATTAATAATGTTGTCCTATATTGTTCTATATTGTAACCGTGACATACATAAAGAATGCATTTGTTTCTCACGCTATTCATGTATACTTACAATCTGGTATCGTATACAAACGTTTTAAAACAAATATATCTTTCTAAAAAATACATATATACATATATAATACATATATATATATATATATTTTTTTTACATTAAGATTTAACAGTGAAAAATAAAAAAACGTGATATTTATTAAAAAATTTCGGATTTTGATCGTATTTTAAGTAGAACAAGAAATATTTGAATTTATCGATCATTTTCTACAAGTTTTTCTGAGCCGACTATGTATTGATCATTTCTTTCCATTATAACTAATTGCAAAGCTTTTTTCAGCAGCTAAAGTAGTAACTTGAGTTACTAAACTTGAGTTACTGAAAACAACAATATCTTATTAGTATTTTAACAACATTAATAACATATTATTACTAATAGAGATATTATTTTGTATATATTGTTTAATTAAATATTATTAATTTTTGCGAACGAAGAAATTCGAGAAATAATATTTCTGTCATTAGTTGGTTAATTGCATAGATTGTTTTATTATTTTGTTAATAATATGAAGAGAGATATATTGTGTCGAAACGTAAATATTCTCAAGTTTTCTTCTTAGTCAGAGTTTTCTTTCTTAATCATTTATATATCCTATAGGTGGCAATATTATAACTATTCTTAAGTTCCTAAAGATCTTCTGCAAAGGTCCGAATAGTCATTTAAATTTAATAAATTTATGAACTCGAGTTCAATATATTGCGAATATTTACATATTATTACATATTATATTTACATGTATATATATTTACATCCTTATATATTTTTTTGAATAATAAATATTTGAGAAGAAATACTTTCTATATATTTTATTACTTTTCTGTGGATAATATATCCAAATTTAAGATAATTAGCTGCATGAGATGTTAAACGAATTATTATTTAATTGTTGCTAATATATTTTATTACATTTACGTACGTATGTATATATGTTCATATACAAATGTATATATGTTCATAACAATTGCAAAAAACTCATATATATATATATATATATAAGTCTTGCAATTGTAATTGTTTGTAAGCTGGAGAACAGATTTTTTTACGCAAAAAGTTTTTTTCTTCATATTTCCTCTTCAAGATATAATTCGCATTATATAGTTTAACATGATACAGCTTCATTTGGTGATTGCAAATGTTACATTTATATAAATACTTTCTTACGTATTATTCAATAAAATATAATAAAATAAGCTTTACTTTTATTATTACAAACATTATCATGTCGTAATTATCATTACCTAGAATCATTTTAAAATATAATGCTTTTTATCAATAATTATTTAACGCGGTCCATAATTAGATTTTTAATGAAGTTCTATGTTAATAAAATGTGAATTAAATTGTATTAGCGAGCCTTAATTTTTTTTTATTTAAACTTGTATAGAATACCGTCTCTCTCTCTCTCTCTCTCTCTCTCTCTCTCTCTCTCTCTCTCTCTCTCTC
>JANQDE010000018.1:337974-354380 GCA_037157785.1 Cephalotes varians
TGATAATTAAAAACAATTTTTTGCGAGTTCAGAAATTAATTAAAAAACATTGTTTGCTATTATTATTTTGTAAGATTATATATGCATTTGTTTGATTGCTCAATATTTGGTTAAATTGCACATCCAATAAATTAAATACTGTGATATCGAAAGCCTTTCAGTTGAAACATATTATATTTAGGTTGTAAATTTGTTTTGCAAATTGTTTGTCTTTTTTATTTGGAAAATTAATGACAACATATTGAAAAAGTGAAAATGAATGCAAAATCAAATTTCTAAATGTATCTTTGTCAAGAAGATAATATTTTGAACTTTTCTTTAGTTACAATAATAAGTTTCCGACCATTATATGAATAAATCAAACAAATTAAATCACTACCTAATTTGGTCATTTTTGACTTGGTGCCCAATATTTTTATTTTAAATTTTAATATAATTTTATACATTTTCTCCAGATACAAGAAAAATTTAAAGAAGAATTTAAAAAAGAATTTAAAGATCATTTATTATTTAAATGAATTTTTTTATGAACGTTATTATCTTCTACAATCTATATAAATACTTATTAATTAACAATTTATGCGATATTATATAAAAGAAGAGATGTATCATTGCTATTATATCTTTATGTAGTCACAGATGATTTAATAAATTCAGAGTTAAATTTAGAGTTAATTTATAAGTTTTTAGCGAAAATTTAATAGCGAGCCTATAATTATAGATTTATTTGAAATTAAAGCAAATTACATGCTGCAGGCATTAAATCGATAATAACATTTAATTCTTCAATTAAGTTAAAAATGAATGGTATTCACTCGTTATTTGAATGAGTATAATGCACGTTATAGAGTATATTATAAACATAATTCAAAAACTTTTATGGAAAAATTGTTCAAACTTGTTGTCCTTTGACTTTTCACACGTGATAAATCTGAGGTGAGATAAATTAATGCTACGTTCTCATTTTTCGACGTTTTACTTGTTTTGACTGCAAGGTCTTATAAGTTAGGTAAATAGCACATTATGGTTTGTTTCACATTTCAGCAAGCCAGCATTTGCACGTTCAAGCGTCACTAAATAACATCTCTTCAAGAAAATATAACTTGTTCCTTGTGAAGTGTATGTTATATTTTTGAAATGAAATGAATATGTTAAAGAAAACTGTGTAAAAAAGTCTTTTCAAATTGCACTAAAGATATCATATAAAATTTGTTAAATAACTATTTAAATAATTCAGATAAACGTTAAAATATTTTCTCAATGTACATATGTGTGTCTCTTGCAAATTTTCTATCACGATAATTGTTAAGAAGAAATTTTATTTATATTGAAAAAGTTAGTATAATAGAAGCTATCATTTAGCAATAATTGTCCTTTTATTTTACTGATATTGAACTGATTGAGCATGTTCTTGTTAACTAGACTATATTATTATTGGAGCATCACAGAGTATACGTTACGTCTTATGACGATATGCCACTCAAGCGCAACTAAAATGTCTTGTTTATTTTATGCCTGTGTCTATTCGACTAAAGGAGCGTAACAATCCGCAAATAATTCATCAAATTTATCAGGACATAAATGATAAGAAGAAGAATTCAACTTTTTTTATAATATAAAAAATAGATACGTACATTTAGCAAAATGCAAATTTGATTAATACAATTGCATTGCAATAATTACCGGTTTATAATATGATAAAGTTCTTCATACATGTGTTAGTTTGAAGCTATCAATTTTCTTTAGAAATGTATATTAGCACAATTAAATTTGTTAAAGTCATAGTAAATATGAGATATCTACATAGGCAGGCAGAAAAGGCAAAATATATTTAAAATGAAATTCTGATAAGAATGTATTAAAATGTATAGCTATGTAAATTTGTTAAACATTGTTCATTCTTGTGCAGTATGACGAAGAAATTGATTCCAAGTCTAATTTAAATAACTCTTTTAATAAAAAAAAAAATCTACACGTATTTTTTTAAATTATTTTTAATTATTTTTAATTATTTTCACGGAAAAAAATATCAAAATCCGCACCGATTAATTACACAAATTTTATTACTAATCTCGCTCATAAAAACTGAGAAATTACATTTTTCTGTACAAAAATAAGTATAGTCAATGGGAAAAAACCAATTCGCAAAAAAGAAACGTACTTACGCATCATTTGCCTTCACATCTTGTCGCTTCTATTCTTATCTGTTTCCAATGGCGGTTCAATGTGTAAGTAATCAATCATGAGCAATCAAGGAAATCTTAAACTAAATCTGAAAATCAAGACATTCCAGAACGTAAAACACTGATATACGTTTGCAAAATAAAACAGCGAAGAAAACGATGTGTTTTGATATTCTACACTTGAAGAGAGACTGTAAGAAAAAAATCAGCGACGATACTGGGAAAGTGTAAGTATTCATGAAGACTTATTTGATGTAAGTACGACTAGTCTGTTAGCTGTTTCATTTACCATGAGAATTCTAAGTGAATTCCAAGTGGGTTTGCAAACGGAAAGCTAAATGGCCAAGAGTAGTACTTTAGCAACAGCTGATCGCGTTTCTAAAATATCTTCGCTGTGTCCCTCGACACATGGGATACTCAAGGGAAAACTTTACGATTGCAGAGTCTAATACGAATAATTTATAATTATATTAAATTATAATTAAATCTTTATTATTTTTTAATATATACAGATAATCATTCAGATAAATAGGCTCAACCAAAAAAATTATCGAGGGTGAAATTTATTCTCATCTGAAACAAAATGCAGATTATATTAATTAATTATATAAAAAATAATCTCTTATCAATTTAATCCTGTCTGAAAAATACATTATTTAAACTATCTAATTAAAATTTAAAACAAATTCTGGATAAAATTGTAAATACTAAATTCTTTCATTGTAAATACTAAAATTCTTTAAATACTATATTAAAAAATTTTTTTAAATATCATGACTACGTCTATACATTCTATGATAATCAAATACGATAATCAAAATGATTGATATGTATAAAAGATAATACATATTTTATTATTCGCACGTCTGTTGTTAGTATAGAGTTATAAATTTAATTAACAAATGTCACAATTTAAATGCATGTAACAGATTGCAATTGGAAATTGATATCTTAAAATTAAATTATAAATTTTGTTATATGCAGATTGCATACCTCTCTTCATATATGCACTAGATTTTTAATATTTTTAATATCCTAATATTTCTATATAAATAAAATACTATAATCAAAATAAAATTAAAACTGAGGGCTAACCAACCAAGCTGATTCTTAATACTAATATGTATATATATTTATTATACTTAATACTAATATGTATATAAATATGAATATAATTAATACAAAAATAAACAAACGTTTCAATCCAATAATTTGACTAGTATCAAAAAGTAAAAAAAATTTTAATGTCATATATGTCAAATATTGACAAACCAAAATTAAATTTGTACACATATGAATAACGCTCATTTTCTCAATTGTTTACATGTAGATTTATATGAACTCGTACATGTTTGCGAGTGAACTCCGTAATAAAAATATTATAGTTAATATTAAATATATTAGTTAATATTAAAAATATTATAATTAATATTATATTAAATATTATAACTAATTATATCAATTATAAAGCTTATAAAATTTTTATAAAGCTTATAAATTTTTATGTCATTGTGAATATAAAAATTAATATCTACAATGTCTAAAATTAATTAAACAAAATCGAATTTTTTGTTTCTTTTTTACTTTAATAAAAATATTTTTAAAAAGTTAATTTTTCTCAGATTTAATTCAGATATCAGATTTCCGAATCTGGAAAGAGATATTTTCAAAGAAGAAATTTTTTAACAAACAGCTGGTTATTTACTTATATAAATATGATTTATTAATACGATAAATACAATTTTATCCTAATATGTAATTTCACTAAAATCACGTTAACCAAAGATAATGATACGTCCAATGTAATAATTGTACTGCGTATACTGCGTATACATATAGATTTTTTCTGTTAAGGAGTAATGCCACTCTAAAATATTCAAAAAATCAAAAAAATTTTTTTAGCTTAAACTATACCTAAAGTTTTTAAGAATAAAGTTTGATGAGTTTTATGGAAGCGAAAAATTTTTAAATGCTTATTCTAGTTAATTTACATAGCTGCGCATAGAGCGCTTCGAACCTCTTCTGAATTTTTGTGCGCTATTGTCATGCGACCCGCATACCTGGAATAATGAAGGGATTAACTTACCTACGAATTCTAAGGAACTCTAGGCTTCTACTTTAATTTAGAAGACCAGTTGTATGGCGCAGGCATCGCAGATTGTAAAAGTTTTCTATGGAAGAATGATAAATAAAACTTTAAACGCGTTTTTCTCGAAACAGCATTTTTTAAATCGGGCGGTAACATAACTCCGAGAAATCTTTATCGATTCATTTAAAATTTTGACTGCAGCTTTAAAATTATATTTTCTATAGAACTACTTACGAATTTCCCGTTTTATTGAGAACTTTTTTTACAAACGATTTTCTACGTAATTTTTCATTGAAAAATGAAAACTTTTTTTCAACAAACACCATTTTCACAAAAATTTTTTTATTTTTTTTCCGTACGTACTTCACTAAATGAATCATATATAGAATTCAAATTTTTCACTCCTCTGTTCCAAATTGAAAATTAAATGAGATATTTTATCACCCGTGTGTACCATTATTCACAAAAAAAACTTCTTTTGCTGGGCTCTAGCGTCGCCATTTTGCTACAAAAAAATATGAAAAAAATTTTTATTGCTACTTGAAATATGTATAATAAAAGCCTTGAAATGAATTTCGTATTGGATTTACTGTACGCATAAAAGAAATTATCAAAATCCTGCCTTTTCTTCAGCCGCTAAAGTGGCATTACTCCTTAATTACTTTTCCCAGGATTTTGTGCGCAGGATTGCATGCCCTGAAGACTAATAAAGTGAGAAAGATAAAAAGATGAAGATAGCTTGGTTGCACCGTATTTTGCGATTATGTCGAACGAAAATAAATCCTCCGAGAACTCCAGATTCCCATCAGTTTACGCTGCGTAGTCATCTGATAGATACTCCAAAGAATTGATAAGAAGAATTGAATACATCCTGCTGCTACATTTTAAATTCGTAATATACTTTTCTTTAATGATGTAAAACTTTGTCTTGAATTTTATTCAACTAAAGAGATATAATCGACTGAGGAGATATTTTCTGGATCTTTGAAGAGATATTTTCTGGAAATATTGAAGTCTGCAGAACTGGACTGCGAAACTTCTGAAAGAATCGGGTATATATTATTAAATATTATTATACAAATATTTTATTAAAATTTGACACACATTACTAACGTTTTCTATTTTGTATTCTGTATATAACTTATAATGATAATTTTTAAATGGTAACGATAATTTGTTAATCTGGTTTTCTTTTTTAAATTTGCAATTGTGAACAAAAAAAAGAAATAAATAAAAACGAAGAAAAATAAAATAAGTTGTTTCAGAAACATAGAAAATTATATTTCAGTAGTAACTATTAAAACTTGTTTAATATCGTGGACACAAGGATTAGCCCCCCTTTTATACGGCCCTCCCTCTTTTAGAAGGAGTAGTAAGCTTTACGCCGTAAAGGCACCATTTACATGAGAGCATCAGCCTCGATCTACAATAGATGTAGTAAGCCTTAAACCTTAAGAAATTGGCCAATCACCCTCGAATTTGAAGAGAATAATTGATTATGATTGGTCAATTTTTTAAGGCTTACCACACCTATTGTAGACCGGGACTCAAGCGTCGAGCATCGAGCATTGTGAGCTTGCTATTCGTTAATTTTGATCACGTGGCCTGTTTTTAACGAATAGTAAGCTCACGACACTCGACGCTTGACGCTCCCATGTAATGGTACCTTAAGAAATTAGCCATGTTCAAGCCGGACGAAACAGCTTGCCTGCTCGCCGAGCGATTTAATATAATTGGTTGGATCTATAAGCAAGAACCAATCATATTCAACCGCTTGGCGAGCAGGCTAGCTGCTTTGCCGACTTGAACGCGTCTATTGTCAATCATAGTAGATTATTCTCTTTAAATTGGAATGTGATTGGTCAATTTCTCAAAGCTTAAGGTTTATTAAGCGGTGTCTACAATAAGAATTTAAGCCTTAAGTCGCAAAAAATTGACCAATCATAGTCGATTATTCTCTTCATATTCGATTGTGATTGGCCAATTTCTTACGGTTTAAGGCTTAAATTCTCATTGTAGACACCGCTTTACACCTATTGTAGACTGGGACTAAAGGAACTTTCGCGCGTTTCCATTGGCGGCAAATCAAAAAGGCAACCGGAAGTTCCCTATTTTTTGGAGACGTCGCATTTTTTTTTTTTTTTAGAAAAGCTTGCTTGGACCAGTGTTGCTAGATGGGCCGCTTTTCTCGCGCATGCGCAATAGTAGAGGCAGTTAATCCAATGATGGATGCACGCATGTATCTTACTATGTATGAGCGGGAAATCTTGGCGGGCTGCAATGGAAAGATTATAAGAAAAATAAACTGTAAAGAAAAATTAACGTAAGTATGTTAATGAGTGATAGAGGATACAGTTTCTCTTGCAACAAATGTTAATATTTTTTTTTATTTCTATTCAATTAATAAATTATTTTATTTTGAATTATTAATAATTTTTTTATTTTCTTTTTTCTTTTAATTTAGCCTTCGTATCATCGAGTGCGTTTTATTTTATGCATGATGTCTAATTTTATATTTGTTATTCATTAAATGTTAAATAAAGATAAAATGATACATTATGCGTTAAACGGAGCACATTCATTATTTCACTTATACAGTAATTATTTAAATTTTTATAATTGCATTTGTACACATGTACATTGCATATAAATCTTAATTGCAACTTTTTAAGAAGTTCTGTACAATTATTGAAACGAAGGCTCTAACGATACATTTTTTCCTGCAGTAGTAGTACTTTACTGAGATTTCGTTTTATGCGCATGCGCGAGAAAAGCGGTTCGTCTAGCAACACTGGCTTAAAGCTTGAATCGCTTGAACGGACTGCGTTCTTTTCATCGTTGGCAGTTGCAGAGGTAAGACGTTTTTCTTCGTTCCATAATCTTATCAACGCATTTTCTGCTTGTTTGTAAAGCTTTAAAAATTGCATCGCTTCGCTGATTATCCCTTGCGCATGAATATTCATATATTTTATCAAATTCGCGATTTTTTTAATCTCGTTTCCAACGATTCCTTCTCGGAGATCGAAATCGCCACGTGGTTTGATTTAATACACGTGGATAGAACGAATTTCTTTTTGGAATAACGAATCTGTTGCGATCTTGAACGAGAAACGATTATCTGTCCTTCAAAATTATCGTTTCTAAAAGTTGTGTGTTAATTACATGCAATTTCGTATCCTCTCATTTTGGCATGCCTCCAGTTCGTATCTCGCTGGAGCATGAATGCTTGTGGGAGGTAAAGCAAAGAGGGAACTTGCCTTCGGAATCCACACGATACTGTCTGGAGCCGTTTCTCTAAGTTTCCGACACTTGATCCTTATAAAAATATGCTAATGCACATTTTGTGAATTTACTGCACGTACGCCAATCTAATGAACTTTCATTTTACAGGACGAACGTACTTCAAGAACAAATTTCAAGCATAGCAAAGCATAACTGCATCGATGCTTTACATACATGGGGATTGTTTGATAAATCCTTAGAATATGTGAGATGGTATGCTACTCAGAAATCAGACTAATAATTGACATCCTCAAATCTCTACGTACAAAGATTCGAATAGAAATTGGTTTTGTTGTGACAGTAAACTACTTTTGTTTTTTTTAAAAATGGATGAATCGAACCAGCATCGAACAGTCGTTAAATTCTTGTTTTCGAAAGGCTTTAAGCCTGAAAAAATTACCCAAAGAATGAAGGATGCTTATGGTGAGTCCGCACCAATTCAAATGCAACAATATATAGTTGGATATAGCTGAATTCGAACGTTACGTTCGTAAGCACGAGTGACGAACAATGTTCAGATTGTCTACAGACCAAGCAATGATCCATAAATAATCAAAACAATATTGTGGTAGATCACAGAGTAAAAATGCATGATATTGCTATGAGTATAGGCATTTCAATTGAATGAGTTTACAACATGTTGCATGAAAATTTGAGTATGAAATAACTATTCGCAAGATGGATACCCTGTTTGTTCACAATTGATCAAAAATGAAATCGAATGAGCAAAGAAGGATTGCCAATGAATTATGCAAGTTAAATGTAAGTAGGTTTTCATAATTAGAAACTAATAAACATTAAAGATCTTAACATGATGATATTGATATATGATATCACTGTGATATACACACACTCTTTTACCTCTAAGAAGAACTGATAGTTCAAGTTATTACTTTTACAATTGCAAAATTTTCAAAATCAAATTTTAATATTTGTATAAATTTGAAATTGCAGAATACATAGAATCTATGGAAAGATGATGGCAAAATGGACAACTACAAAGAATAGCTGAACACTTGACACTTTCTGTGGTTGTTGTGTGCATCGCGATAAAACTTTAATTCATTTAAGTTGACAAAATGTTGAGAGAAAAAAATTATTGAATTAAAATTTTATAATTTTATAAATTATAGATTGCGTGTCAATTCATATATTCTTTATTTCTGTAAGTTTAGTCTTCTATCACTTTGAGAACAATATTATATTTCTATAAATTATTCATTATAGTGATATAGATTTATAATCCTAACGTTTTACAAATATTGTAATACACTCGCGCTTGTTCCTGTTTGTCCAAACATCCGTAGAGATCGTTCAACTTCAGACAGTCGGTTTTACTCATCGCTTTTCTTTGGCCGATCGTGACACCAGGTGTTTTCGGCGTTAGAGTCGGTTTTGTAGGATCTGTGCTGAAGAAGTAGCTTCCATAATGCATTATGCTGTCGTATCCGTATTCGTAGCTGTACGTTGCATTCTCTGGCGATTGCTTGTTGAAGTTGGATCGAAATCCTAATGAAAAAGAGTGACAGACAAAGAAAAATAGATATTACCTTCACGTAATATATAAAATATATGATTATACAATTTTTGTGCGCGCAATATTATAATTATTATATATATTGAATTTGTATTACAATTGTTATAATTTCTGAATCTTAATTTACCAGGGATAATATTCTCGTAGTGTATGTCTATGTACATGTCTCTATCGGCACGACTGTGTTCGTGGAAGATACCGAGAGCATGCATTAACTCGTGTATCACTTTTCCTTCGTTTTCCAAACAGTTCGGTCCCTTTTCGTCCGGTGGTTCCAGGGAAAGTATCTGAGCTCCACCGAATTTCCCCACGAATGACCAGCACCTGTGGATCAATTTCACGAGGCAGAAGGACCAAATTAATCCTCTCTTTTGCAACGAGAACGCTGCAGCATCTGTGCTTTTTACCACATGTGAATATTCACCCTTTGGGATACGTCATCGGCCAAATCAGCAAGAAGTCCTTAGCTTTACCATCCCATGGAATAAACTTTATACACGTCATATAATTTATATATGCGATGGCTTTATATATTTTCATATAATCCATTGCATCTGAAAACAGTATGTTATTCTTTTAAATTCTTTTTCCTGTTATTTCTTATTGTTTTCGTTTACTGATATTGAATACAACATCAAATTGTACTCTTGCGCACATACCATACAGGGCGCTAATTACGTAAGGAACTGTTTTATTTTCCCACAGTTTGTCCGGGAAAACGTCCCAGCGTAAACCGATGCGCCAGTGGTCGAAATACTGCACAGCAAATGATATGAAATGCGTTACAAGAAATGCAGAATGGAAAAAGGAGAGCGTGTACCTCGCTGGTCACAGCTATATCTCCCTCGAACAAACCGGGACGGACTTCCGCATCCTGCGACTCGTAGAGTTGCAATAAATCTTGATTCGATGCTCTAACTGCAAAAGATTTTGATTCTATAATTTGCATCTTGTTTTTAATAAATAATATATTTATTAAATAATATAATAAAAAATATATTTTAATTTAAAGCAATTCTCATCAATATTTTTAAGTGAAATAAATTTAATACTCGGACGTTCCGTGTAATGCATTCGCGTTTACCCATGTTAGGAACGATGGGGTGTATCGCGTTAACGGAACTTTTATTTATCGGCAACGCGATCGCAAAACTGATAAGCGCCACGCAAAACAAGTAGCGTACAAGCGACTTCATCATCGACTCCTTCTCGGTTTTTGTATCGCACACTTCTGCGACAACTGGGAATTCCTACGAGATGAGGTTTTCACGATCCACCGTGGCTTGCGCGGTTTTTTTTAAAAAAATAGGTGAAGATAGGTAATGTTAGAGTAGGTTGGGACAACTCTGATCGCACGCGGTGAGAGTGGCGAGACGAGACATGTGACTTGTGAGTTCATCGAGTCCACGAGGTCTCGATCTACTTTACAGTCGTTTCACAAGTTTGACATAAATGTGACTGTATTGTATAACATACTGATACCATTTCATCGATGATTCTTTAATTTATTCAATGTGCAAAAGTCTAGTCAAAGTGGATCTCCGGTACAAGCTATGTGTGATCTTGTATGAATCTTAGGTGTGTGATCTTGTATGAATCTTGAATAAATAATCGCGTGTAAATTAGAGTGATTATGAGCTTTTCGATACAAAAAAGCGATGAACCCAACTCGGATCACGCAATTGCGGGCGCTGCCAGTGGATTTATAACGAGATTTCTGTGTCAACCTTTGGACGTCATAAAGATTAGATTTCAAGTAAATCATTTTACATGGTAAAACTGTATTTTAACATCTCCCTGCAATCAATAAGTTACTGTTTTTGTATCGCAGCTGCAAGTTGAACCAATTTCAAGGCATCATGTTAGCAAATACAGATCTATGTCGCAAGCTTTCCTGCTAATTTTAAGAGAAGAAGGACCCACTGCCTTATGGAAGGGTCATGTACCTGCGCAATTACTCTCGATTGTCTACGGGACGGCTCAGGTGGCGAACAAAATTTATTCAATGATTTAATCGCAGTTAATGTCTCATATATTTTTATATTTTAATTAATTTCAAGATTTCTTGTGCTTCTAATGATACACCGCTTGTGTGTGCAGTTTTATTCCTATAATGTATTCATGAAAATGATGCAACAAATTCCACAAATCGAAGAATGGTATCACACGACGCATTTCGTTGCCGGTGCTGGTGCAGGCAGTGTGGCGACGATCGTTTCGTTTCCTTTTGACACTATGAGAACTAGATTAGTGGCTCAATCGAGTAATCATCAGGTGTACAACGGAGTGTTACATTCCTGCAGGCAGGCTACAAAAAATTTACTTTCGATCAATTCATGCTGTTGATAATCTTAAGTCACTATCTGAATGTTTTACTGACTGGTACAGAGATCTCTATGAAAACATTTTTATATTTGAATGGCATGTATTTTGTCTCTTTTTTTTCAGTTTGATTCTTCGACAAGAATCACCAAGGGTCTTCTTTTATGGTCTGTTACCGAATTTATTGCAAATTGCTCCACACACGGGCCTGCAGTTTGTGTTATATAGATTCTTCACAGATTTCTATAAGAAATACACCACCGGTAGCGATACCAATTTCTACAACTCCATGTTATCTGGTAGCGCCGCTGGACTCGTAGCAAAAACGATTGTGTATCCTTTTGATCTTGCTAGAAAGAGATTGCAAATACAGGGTTTCCAGGACGGTCGTAAAGGATTCGGCAAATTTTTCCAATGCAACGGGTTGGTGGACTGCTTAAGGGTGACGATAAGAGAAGAGGGTATGCAAGGTCTATTCAAAGGTTTAGTGCCAAGTCAAGTGAAAGCCACTGCAACTTCGGCTTTGCATTTTACTGTATATGAACAAGTTTTATTACTATTAAAGATGTTACGATAAAAGAAGTCCAAAGTGAAGAGGATATATATATATATGTATATATATATATATATATATTTATAATTATGTACAAATGTTTGTTTCTTGAAAACATTAATCTTGTACCTTCAAAAGACTGATTTCTAATAATAATATAAAATTACATACTGTTTATACAATATACTCTGAAATAAATAACAAATTGTATTATACACATGTACAAATCATTGAAGAAAATGAATTATACACAAGTTATTCTACAAATATATATCACGTGATTATCAAGAATTTCATCGCATATAATGATGTTAACAATTTACATATTCCGCAGGCATCTCTTCGGGATTTCCATCCAAGACAGCTATAATATTTTTTGCTGTGATACAGGCCATTTCGGTTCTAGTTTCTAGGGTAGCGCTTCCTATATGAGGTAGAATTACTAAAAAAACAAATACAACAGATTAAGACTATCGCATATTTAACATGTTGTATCTCTCTTATTATACATACCACAATTATCTAGCTGTAAAAGTTCACTGTTTAATGGTAGCGGTTCTGGTGTCGTGACGTCTAAACCAGCTGCTGCGATTGTATCATTTTTTAAGGCATCGATCAGCGCCTCTTGATCCACCACATCCCCGCGGCTACCATTCACAAATATAGCTGTCTTCTTCATTTGGTTGAAGGCCCAAGAATTAAACAAGCGTTTCGTTTGTGGTGTTAATGCCACAGTTACTATAACGAAATCACTGTTCTGGAGTAACGTGTGAAAATCAACTTTTTCACCATCAAATTTGGACGCTTCTGATTTGACAGCTCTGCTAGTGTACAGTATCTTGGCAACGTTGAAACTTTTAAGTATCTCTGCGACTCTGAAGCCAATTCTACCTAAACCGACGATTCCTATGGTTTTCTCTGCCAGTCCTACGCCGCACATCCATTTGGGCGACCAGGATGTCCATTCGCCTCTGTGATAAACATGATATATTCAGTTTTAACATGCTGCAATATATCATTTTATGATATCTTTAATATACTTGTACAACATACTTGTAAACCGCTAAGTTCGCATGTATCAAATTCCTTGATGTGGCTAGTAAAAGAGCTATTATCAGCTCCGCAGTACTCTCGGTCAGGACATTCGGAGTGTAACCAATTTTAATGCTTCTTCTTTGCAAGCTGTTTACGTCTAGATGATCCAAGCCCACTGACATAGATGCCACAACTTTCAGTTGCGGACCTGCATATTCCAGAACCTCGTTATCTATCTTATCCGTTAGCACACAGAATACAGCGTCCACGCCACGGATCATGGACAATAAGTCAGCGCGTGGTATTGGCTCAGGTTTGTCCCATATTATGAGATGATATCTGTAAATAACGAAACAATTTGACGACTAAATTGAATTATAAATATTTATACATGTACTTGTACTTTCATGGCGTAACGCGATATCAGATTGGCATAAAATTGATACAAAAAATCAAGAAGTTACATTGAGGAGTAAGATATTTTAAATCTGCAAGTCTTACCGTTTACGTAGCAAATTCAAGCCTGCAGTGGGTATATCTGGTCGTGTGATCAGGACTTTGGGTTTACTCATCTCGACGGCGCTCGATATCAGGGCTCTCGGATAATTGCAGATTATCGAACCGATTTTCTTTGAACGGAGGATTCTCTCACCTTGCCTGACCAAACGGACAGCGTTCGCGAATACCATTATTTTATTGGCATTTATGGCACGCCGGTCGAAGCGGTCGAACAAATGATCACGCGACACGTCGACGAACGTTAACCCCACTCGCGATTTTCAAAATTTGTTTTGAGATGATTAGAAAAGATACGATTTGATGTAAAATCGAGCTGGCATTCGGCGAGCACGGAAAATTACAGAGATGTTCGTTGTGATTAATAATAGATTTATGCTTTTGAACTATCCGAGATAACGGAGGACAGTAGCGGATCTATATTTCTGGAGCCTAAAGCTAATTTCTGGAACTTGCAAGCTAATATTTCTGAGATTTGAAGCTAATATCTCTGAGGACTTGAAGCTAATATTTCCGAAATATAAGAATATAGTTTTCTCAATAAAAATGTATAGTTTATTTATTATTCATTATAAATAAAATTAACAGGTAATCATACAAAAAATTACATTTCAAAAATATATAAAATTTATATATTATATATATATTTTATTATATATATTATATATATATATATATATATAATAAAATTATATTTAAAAAATAACAATTCGATAGAGCGCACATGAACAGATTTTATTTATACAATTTTTTTCTCTTTTTAATGCAAATGCTATATAATATCATAATCTGATAACATTGTTTAAATAAACGGCTTTATTCATAATTATCTTTGCAAAAATAATACTTCGTTTGTGTCATACTTGTACAAAATATAACATTGTATCATCAAAGAGAGATCCTAAAATGAATCGCGTGTCAATATACGAATGCCTTGCTGTCTTCTAAATGGTCGGATTGTTTCGTGTCTTCTTGGTTCCTCATAGCGGCCGTGACTGTATTTTTCATCAGCATCGCCACCGTCATAGGGCCGACGCCGCCCGGAACTGGCGTGATATGTCCAGCAACCTCCTTCACGTTATCGTAATCTACGTCTCCCACTAAACGATACTTGCCGTCTGCCATCTTCATTCTGGTAATACCCACATCAATTACACAAGCGCCTGGCTTTATCATTTCTTTCGTAATCAAACCAGGAACTCCGGCTGCCACTACAACCAGATCCGCCAGCTTCGTGTATTTTTCCAGCTCCGTGTGAGGTGTGTGACGATGGCAGATTGTTGTTGTCATGTCCATCGCACCTGTTTCGCCTAAAAATACGTATACGAAAAGGCATACGATTAGTTTGGAAAATTGAAGATATAAAAATTTGACGAAACTGTGAATAGTTGTGTATTAACACTTTATAATCTATAAGAGTTTCTTATTAAAAAACGAATAAATTGAAGAAGTTTATATGTAAATTGCAGAAAATAAATAAACAATAAAACAAACAAATTAAATGCCCCGAGAGGCAGTCTGACATTTACAAAATAAAACTATTGAAAATTTAGATAAGATTGCAGACAGTTCTATGGTATCAAAATATGTTATCTCCGTATGACTCCAGTATGACTAAATTTTGTCATCAAATTGATAAGTCAATCACCTTTGCCATCGGCGTGAAGTAATAGCGCGATAGGCAGCCCGACATGTTTCGATCTGCCCACAACCACAGCGTTCTTTCCAAAAGTCTCAATTTTGCTTCTAAGTATCAATTCCTTGACAGCTAAGGCGGTGGCTGGTATGATACTGCTGTTGTCCAATGTCAGATTACCAATGTTTTCCAAATGGAAACCATCTACGTCTTTCTTAGGAATTATCGCTTGACACACTTCTCTCTCATTAATGCTCTTCGGCAGCGGTAATTGTACCAGAACACCATCGATGGACGGATCTCTATTGAGGCTGTCAATTTCGTTAAGAAGTTCCGCCTGCGTTATATTTTCTCCCAAATGAATGGTATAACTCTCGATTCCTGGTGATTGACAAAGAAGATCATACGAATTCTAAAGCTGGAAAACTAGCTGTTTGCTGAGGATAAAAATAAAATTACCTATCGACTTTGCTGCTTTCATTTTTCTACCAATGTACGCTTTGCTGGATGGATGATTCCCCACTAATATCGCCACCAGCTTTGGCCTTTTCTTCCCTGCATTTATGTAAGTATCTACAACCATCTTTAATTCTTCTTGAATTTCCTCTGCTATTTTCTTTCCATCTATAATTGCAGCTTTTTGCCTGCAAATGACAAGATTCAAAATTTAATACAAATAACAGGAAATCATAATTTTTTAATGTTTTAATATTAATAAATTTTAATAAAATTACAATTATTAATTATATTGGCAGAAACAGGATCTTTATAAAATAGAAGGTAAAAATGAAACTATCTTTGTGGACTTTGCTATTTTTTTGCCCTTAAGTAAATATGTTTAATATTTATTGTTCAACATTTACTTGTAGATCACTCTAGGTAGTTCTACTTGAAACTTGTGGGCATCAATTTATCCTTAATTAACATTTAATAAACAACAAAGATAAAATAATTCCAAGATACTGCAAACATCAAGTGGAATGCAACCACTTTGATACAAGTATCTTACACACACACACACGCACGCACGCACGCGCGCGCGCGCACACACACACACACACACACACACACACACACACACACACACACACATATATATATGTTACTTCACGCCGATGACAAAGGTGATTGACTTATCAATTTGCTAACAAAATTTAGTCATACTAGAGTCATATGGAGATAACATATTTTGATACCATAGAACTGTCTGCAATCTTATCTAAATTTTCAATAGCAAAGAATGTAATAGATAG
>JANQDE010000018.1:354405-384768 GCA_037157785.1 Cephalotes varians
TATATATATGTGTGTGTGTGTGTGTGTTGTAACATATATATATATATATAACATATATACGTAATGAATGTAATAAGTTGTAACGGATATATATATATATATATAAATTTGTTACAACTTATTACATCCTTTGCTTCGCAAATTAAAATAATTGTCAGCATGGGTTTGACGAAAAATCGGTCCCACACTCACCGGATTTTCGACAGATGCAACTTCCTCGCGAACTTCTGCGAGACGACGGAGAAGGTATTCCTCAAAGAGAACATTGTTGGTCACTGTTGCTTCGTGGGACTCGTACGCTGATCTGAGGTCGGTGCGCTACCGCATGCCGCCAAGAGGTTCCGGCTCCCGATGACGAAGGATCCCTCGTTGCAGGGGGTTTGTGCAATCCCCGATAACGCGTGGAGGCTCGTGCGTACGCGATAGCGCGCGGCGTCCGACAAACAGCCGACGTCGCTTGCGATAACCGCTAACCGCCGGTTCGCAGGGGGTCGATAGCGTCGTGGGGGTCGTTGCGAAATCGATTCGCTGTCGCGAACGGTGAGCGCGAGTGAAAGGCGAAACGATTGGAGCACCCGTCCGACCAGTTTCCACTATCTCCGGAACGGACAGCTCGCGCGGAAAAAACGGAACCGGTCGGATTCCGCAATCGGCGGGTCCGCGGAATCATCGCGGAGCTCGCGGTTGAACGGAGCGTTGCGTTTCCGACGAGGACGCGGCATTGAAGCCAGACAGACCTTAGTAACTTCCGTGACTCTCAAGTGGGCCCGTGGATGATTGAAGATTATAAACATTACTGACTGTCGGATGTGAATTTCTCGACTGTCGATAGAAATATTCGAATTATCCATTTTCACTAATGATTAACTTTAATCTTGGTTCAGCTTACTCTTTATCTTTTTTAATTTGTAGAACTAGAAAAAGATGAAGTGTAGGGGCATTAATTTACGATGCAATATTACATATTTTATTGCAAAATTGTATTTTTTCGTAATTGTAAATAAAGGAAATGACAAATCAATGTTACCGGCACACATTTTTGTGGAAATGATTTCGAAGACGAGAAGGAAGATGGCCCCACGAATCCATTGATGCGACGTGCGTTAGCAGGAATACCAAATGGGAAGCATTAATTTTGTGTAGATATTGTAATGAGACAATAAATTTTATTTATCTATTTATTTGCTTTAATCTATTTTATTGAATTTTATTGAAGATGTACTCGATTACGTTGCCACTCTACACACTAAATTAATTTTTATTTATGAACGGGAGAAAAAATGTTTCATATATAATTATATAAAAATAAATAAAATTATATATATACAATTTTATATATAATTATTGACATATTTTATATATATAATTATATAAAAAATATGTTCATATATGTATATATTTTTTTCCCGAGGATAATTTTATTTCATATATAATATTATATACTTATAGTTAGTTCCATATTATATTTTTTTAAGTATTTTAAATATGGGCCAGTTTTTAATCAGTTTGATCGATCGATTATATTTTTAAGAATTGCCAATTGCAATACTTAAAACTGATCGAATTATTTTTCTCGTTCATTTTCTGCAAATTTATTTATGTAAAATGTAATACTTTTAATAATTAAGGGTATGGTCAACGTTATGTTACAAATACTTTCAAGCATTCTTTGATTGATTTCAATTTGCAAAATTCTTTCTTCTGATTGGATCTCAAATGTTACAAGGTATTTGACTGTAAGCAGAAATATGTTTAATTAAAATAATTAAGAAATCAGTTTAGAGGAGTAATCAGTTTTATGTTTTGCAGGTGGCAACTTTTAAATGTAATCAATCGATCAGAAAGGACCGGCCCTTTATATACATTATAAAATTGTAGACTTAAAGCTAGTAAATTATGCTATAAGTTTTGCTAACAATTTATTTAAACGCAACAAGAATATTCATAATATTTAAAATATTGAGGTTGCTTTGATTTTTATTTGATAATGTTTTTTTCTAGGTTTTTGGAATTATCAGTGTCACACTTCGATTTGTAATAACATCGAAGTTCCGTAAACACGCGGTCAGCATATAATATCTCTTGGCCCTGGGATCAGAAGACATTCATTAATTGATTAATCGCTTGGCTGAATTGCGAAAGTAATGCCGCCTGTTTTTCCAATAATTCGATAGTGTCGTCATCGCGCTAAACTTGCAAATTATTAAGAAGATACGTACGTTTCCGCGGAACGATATGCTGGACGCTGAAGTGATTACGTGAAATTATTGGCAACTTTCGGGGCCCGGAAAAGAGATGCCCGCCCCGGCGACGAAGTAATATTACGTTGGAACTGTATTAAGAGCATGAAATATGACTGAGCGTACCGGCGCGCCGGCCGTATTATTACTCCGATCCATCGTGTCGTAACTACTGTAACGTGGCCCGCATAGTAAATATTAAACACCGGGCCTGGTGTCCGAGCGTACGCTCGCGTATCGTGAAACTTGACGTTAACTAAAAATCTAAGATAAAGAAACCAAAAAATGTTTATTTCGTTATTAAAGAAAAGAGGCTTATTTTAAACCTGATATTTAAAATAATAATTTAATATATTTTATTATTATTAAATAGATAATTTATTATTTATTACAATTATATATTTATTTATTTATTAAAAATAATTTAATGCTTTATTACACTGAGAAAAAAGTATTTAGTATTTGTCACTATAACCACATGGTAAAATAATTATGGTTAGGAGCATCATTTTTATAGTCATTACTTCTATAATGTTAGTAATAATAATTATATTAATAGTTTTGCTAAAAAATTTATATTAACATTAAATAACATTATAGAAGTAATGACTATAAAAATGATGCTTCTAACCATAATTATTTTACCATGTGGTTATAGTCACAAATACTAAATACTTTTCTCTCAGTGTATTTAAAATAAAATTTAGGCGTATTTGTCAGATTCCATCGTTACTAACGATGGTAAATCAGTGGAAAGTGCCGCGTGGTGTGCAGTTTCAGTTGCAATTTCGCAACAATGCATTGTCACCAGTTTGTTTCAAAATAGCGGTCTATCGATTATTGTTAACTATTTTGAGGGTAAGCGTGGGCTACCGGACAATTTTAGCAAATCTGCCCATAGTGCGGCCAAATATTTAGTTGGCCACAAGGTTTGGCGCATAGGGCGCATACTTTCCGCGATATTATAAGCCAGGCTTGAGCTGCCTCGACGTGCGACCATTGATCAAATAGTTGGTCTCAGTTGCGATCAAAGTGCCGGTATGTGTTAACGCGCGTTTATTGTTAAATCTGGCTTGTCAAAATATCAAATCGATTGCACGGTACGGCCGACCGAAATACTTGACGAAACATTTCCGGTATTCTCAATATAAATGAACAAAGATAAAAGAAGAACGGTTTGGCTGAAGTCAAAATTTAGCTGGATACAGATCTGAAAGTAATTTTGTTTGGACCGTCAAAATAATTATGTAGGACGTTCAAACTGGTTGTTAGAATGTCAACATTTTTTGCAGCATTGCTCATTATGTTTGAATGTTCTACATTTAACAATTATTATTTTGCAATTATTTTAACAGTCCAACAAAATTATTTTCAAATCTGTATCTAGCTAAAGTTTTAGTGTAGTTCAAAACCGTTCTTTCCATCTTACTCTATGAACATATATTAAACACATATATTAAATAATAATTTATTCAAACATAATATAACTTGTCTAATCTTAAATAAAATGACGTTTTATTGTCGACATTGCCCATTGTGCTTAAGTGTTCTACATAATTATCTGACAAAATTATTTTCAGCTAAACATTCTAAATTTTTAGACACTTTAGCAAAATCATTTTTTCCGTAGAATATTAATATACATTACGGAAGTGTAATATAAAACATAACCGCGTCGCAAATATCTAGTTTTGTGTTTCGCTGAGAGAAAAAGAGAGGGAGAGAGAGAGAGAGAGGGAGGCAAAGAGATACAACTATGTCACGCAGTTCAGCTATTTTAGTCGGTGGTGATTAATTCCGGCGAGTTCTTTTCGCGTGCGTCCGTGCAGCCTGAATTTCCTAAATTCACGAGCTGGTTTTGAGCCCGTCCAGAATTCCTCGCCGCTCAACATTTTAACAATTCGGCGCCCGCCATAACTGCGTGTAACTATGATAATTATGCGTCTCTTTAGTAGCGTCGTTTCCTGTAAACCCGGTGCTCCTCCCGCGATTGTTCGTTTCGAGAGCTGTGTCATCCCGTTTTTCCGCGACAGGAACATTCGACACGTTTTCTCTTTCTTTTTTCCCCTCCCCTTCTTTTCTTCTCTTCTCCTCGTGGAATTACTTTCGATATTTTCAGACGACGTTGATCGGGCCACCGCGCGCAGACTTGCATTATGCAAAAAAATATGCGCCCGTTGAATGAATAAATATGTATTCCTGTCTCGTATGTACTACCCCTCGCCCTTTGTCCTTTACCCTTCGCTCGGTAAGTTTCGCGACAGCGCTCATACATAATTTATCGTCCGAAGAATCTGCGCGCTCTCGGCGATAAAACGGTTGCCATAATCGGTACATACATTGTTATCGCTATTGACACAGCAGGCTCGCGCGAGTGCGTCAATTCGGCATCTAAATCCTGCTTTTATCTATGTAGAACATCCTGCTTTTAAATGAAATAATATTTAATCTGCATAGAAAGAACGATTTTGCTGAGGAATCTAAAATTTTGCTGGATACCTATATAGTATATAATATTGCAGAAATATCGCGGTAATATTGCATGTACTTATTTCCGGTATATTGCAATATTACTGCGATATTTCTGTGATATTACGTTTTATTATGTGATATCATGAGCACAAATCTGAAACTAATTTGTTGAGACCTTAATTTAGTCTGCAAAGATTTTTTTGATATCTTTATCTGCAAACCTTACAGGGTTTTATTTTTCTATGTCATATGTAAAGTTATAGAAAAATTCTGAAAAAATTTATGTAGTATCTTCAAATCTTTTACTTTACAGATCAATCAAAACATTTTAATTTTTTAAAATAATTTTTTAGTATAAAAGTAAGTTATAAATGCAGGTTGAGTTTGCGCGAATAATCCTAGTTTGCAAATTAAGAGTTAAAAATGAACAATGTTGCAAAAAGTTTTGACATTCTAGCAATTAATTTGAGTTCTATATAATTATTTTAATAGTTCAAAATTACTTTTCTGATCTGTATCCAGCTAAAATTTTAGATCTTTCAGCAAAACCGTTCTTTCCATGTGAATATCTATCTGCCGCTAGATTGGCTTCCAAATTGACTAAATTGGCTTAATAATTAGATTCGCTTACAATTTGATTAAAGATTTTATTATTAAAATACATTTGCAAGATACATTAAGAAGATTTTATTATTAAGATTTTATTATTAAGATACGCGATATTAAACGCAATACGATATAATGCTCTGTATTACGTCACTTCGTCGTTGCGACAATCAGTTGCCGCAATGTCCATATCTATTTTTATATCAGACCAATCCAGAGGGGGTCTTGATAAACTCTGGGGAAGAAAAAACGTGCAGATATGAATAAACTTGTATCAGCGTAACGAGAAGTTATGACATAAAACTAATCATTGAAAACAGCGATGTCAACGGTTGACGTCAGTAGGTCACGCGAGTCAACTTTTGCAATGCTTTTGCTGATATTTGCTCGCAGACAATGACGGCACTGATACGGCTATTTTGATTGAATCGTGCGTGACGATCGTAGTATCGTTGCAACACGTGCAGGGATTGCCGCTAGTTTTTATCATTGCATTCAATAACTCGATAATACGATCGTCTAGCGCTTAATCACGTAAATATCATTTATAGAAGCAATTCAGCAATTCTTGCGAAGACCTACATATAATAAGAGAAAATGTCTCGATAACAGGCTTAAAAATTTAAATACGAGAGAAATATTGTACCACATTTGTTGCACTCGATTTTTTCCCTCTAGATCATATACGCTGCCTTGAAAATCTTCTTTTTTTTATCCTGCAGCTATCACGCGTGTCGTTGACTTCTGACATTATTTCCGATCTCACGCGCGAATTAATAAAATAGCGGCTTATTACGGAATTCCGTCGGTTATTGATTGCCTTGTGCGCAGTTAATTAAGTTTTTAATTTAATGTAAGCGATGGCTGCGGCGACGGTGGTGGCGGCCGCGTAAATTCTACGATTTCTCATCGAGAATGTCGGACGTGTTTCGCGATTCTCGTGGAAATCTGGATTTGCGGCCGGCGATTTCCATCAGAATCTGGACTGGCGGCTGACCGCATTTGCGGTATTACTACTTGCCGGAAACATAGATCCGCCGGACCTTGCCGGCAGTCGTTGCCGATAACGAGATCTATGTAATGTCGGTGAATGGTGTCAACTGAAAAATTACGTTATGGAATATGTAAATTGCGTAGAAATGTAATCGTTTAGTTTTTCATCTGGACGCGAGTTTGACCGTCCAAGAAGACATTCAGAATTACAAATTAATTTCAAGTTAAATTAATTTAATTGTGAGCAGACATAGGATTTCTACAATTATTATACATACAATAATTATAGGATTTCTAAATTAGTTTATACAGAAATATATAAATATTTACACGTGTCCGTGTCGTGGCACAAAGTATATTGAGATTTTCTTGATAAGGAGGAATAGCAGATACATTTTCAGATATCCAGTAATGTATATGCTTGTTGGCAGTTATATGACGTTAATGACCACTGTAAAATGCAATGCAAACTGTAGTTGAGAGAAAACGATATTACGTTAAAAAAAAGTATATAAAACATAACGCGATAGCATACTGTGCAATACTATACAGTCGTGCCGCTATTCTCGATAAATGCAACTTTACACGATTCAAATAAAACTATTTGATTTCATGTAAAAATGTACACGAATGTATTTTTCCCGATTAAATAATATAAATAATATATGAGGAATTGTGGTACAATTACGAAACGACTGATTTCTCCTGAAATAATTGAAATAATAAATCGAGATTGCAGATTAAATTTTTCTTCTTGAAGATTTACATGTAATAAAAGAAAATATCAATAACAAGTTTAAAAATTAAAAAAAATAACAGGTTAAAAATTTAAATAAAAGAAAGATATTTTCGATTTTTCCTTTCCTGATTTTTTTACGAGACTTGAGAAGAGCTCATTTGCTTATGAAAAAGTTAACTTTTGTAATTCTTATAATCTTTATTTTTTATCATTAATATTCTTTATTTTCATCTCGCATGCGATTGATGGCTCATCTTGTATATCATTATTTATATGTTATGTTCGAATATATTGTACCATTTTTGAAATTGTCTTAATAAATCATTCTTTTGCAATTAAAATTGGATTCTACCCAACTTTGCTTAACGTTAACTACAATTTGGTCGCTGAAAAAAGTGTTTACAAAAGTGCGATAAAAAGTGTTCACAAAAAAGCGCAATATTTTTACGCCTACTTTGCGATGAATGACACTTGCCAAAATTGCAACGACATCGGAAAAGAGAAAAAAAGTCCGGCATAGTTTTGTATGAATTCATTATACTTAAAGAGAAAGCTTTATCTTTCGCGTTAAGAAATCGTTGTTTCAGCAAGGCGCTTTTATCGTCGCTAAATTCGAGCTTGACGTCGTGCATCGGCTGTAATAATTAAAATATTATTTCGCGACAAAAAAAAGAGAGGAAAATGGAGCGATAAGCGTAACGAGCCCATCGTGGACGTAAAAGCGTTTCCATTTAATTACAATCGATCGCAGCCGGGATCGCCTTCGGCATTGGCCTGCGGGGGAGGAGGGTCGGGGGAGTGGTTTTATCGGCGGTCAGCCACGGTGGTTCGTACATCGGCGTTAAAACCACCACTCAAATTTGCAGAACTTTTTATTTGCCCCGCTCCCGTCGCGAGCATGTTCGTTCCCAACCTCTTATCGGTCGCTCTTTTCGGAGAAGCTTAAAATTTCAAGAGAGCTTCTCTTCCTGTCCACCACCTCCCTTCGCTCGTTCTTTTCCTTTCGCCGCCGTGGATCTTTTTTTGCGTCATTTGGTTAAGAGATTTTTTTCCAGTTCCTTGTGGCCTCCGCGAGAGGAGACAACCAACAGGAAATGTTTGATCTACTTGATGCAGTGCCTGCAACTTCCCCGATTTTTCGTTTCTCTTTTCGAGCGCCCGGCCTCTCATCCGATTGCCTCTTCTTAGATCGGATTTTGATCTTGCCAGTATTCCTTATCTTGCTTCGCGACCTACCTTTGCGTGATTGTAAATGATAGCGGTCCATTTCGCAGAAACTACCGAATAGCACGTGAGAAATTTTATCTGATAAAGAAGAATTTTTAATCGCATGAAAGCGCGAATATTTCCTAAGTGTCTTCAATTATTTTAATTATTTTGGAAAAAGACAAATAATTGAAGATTTGTACACGGAAAGAACGGTTTTGCTAAAAGATCCAAAATTTTACATTTTTTTTATTTTGCTAGATACATAAATGAGTTGCTAGAATATCAAAACTTTTTGCTCATTATTTTTTTTAAGGTTACAACAAAATTATTTTGACGGTTCAACAAATTTCAGATCTGTATCCAGCAAAATTTAGATTTCTCAATAAAATCGTTCTTTTCGTGTAAATCATCGATATTAATAAGAAGAACGAAACTAAAATTACCCAGGAAATTCTACAAAGAATGGTTTTGCTGAAAGATCTAAAATTTTAACTGGATACAGATCTGAAAAGTAATTTTGTTGAACTATCAAAATAATTATGTAGAACGCTCAAACGAGTTGTTAGAATATCAAAATTTTTTGCAGTATTGCTTATTATTTTTAAGGTTCCAACAAAATTATTTTGATGTACCAACAAAATTATTTTCAGATCTATATCCAGCAAAATTTTAGATCTCTCAGCAAAATTGTTTCTGTGTTACGATAGATCCAGAAACAAACCCGACAGATTTCCGCCCCGTGGTTGCGCTCCAGCTTCCGGCTGTTCCCCGCGGCCTCTCGCCATTTCTTGCGAGCGCTCGTTTGTCATTTTTTGAGCAAAGTTCATTGCTTCCCGGACCATCGGACGTGAGCTATAAAAAATGCAGGAAAAAGAGGGTGGGAGGTGAGAAGAAGGTAGGAGAAACACTTTGAAGCGGGGCAAAACTTTGGAGCCGGCGTTATTGATGTCTTGGGTAGACGTGTGCAAGCGAGGGGCGCGATGGTGGGCGGTGGAAAGTGAGATCAGTCGAGGGGTAATCCTAAGAGCAGTCTGAAAGGCTAAATGAGAAATACTTTCCGATCGGGCAGCAGTAGCAGCAGCAGCATCCGTCCCAAAGACTCTCGCCGGCGAAGCTTAAGACTTCATATATCGCCCCTTGATCCTCGACATCTTAGTCCGACGTTGAGATTTCGACGCTTTTATTACATAACTGCCGATTTTTCTTGTCTTCCATACCCTTTTTAAATTCGTAATCTCCGTGCTTTCGCACACAAATCACCGCGTGATCCAAGGAGACAAAAGTATTCCCATGCCGAAATATTCTGAATAACTTCAGCTAAACTCTCTGAGCTTTATGGATTTAATATCGAGCTCGTCCAGACGAGAGGGATAAACGTTATTGCTAACACACGTCCGCTTTTTTTCCACGCGATTACTTAGAGTTAAACGATTCCTACGCGTAAAAATTTCCAGCGCGTTTCGCACAGTTTTAAACCTTCACCACGCCGCTCATGGATAATCGAGAGAGGAGGAGCGGAAAGAAAAGAACGAAAGTAGGAAAAATTAATTATGGGCACACAGCGAGCCCATAATACTATAACGAGTCGGTGTACCGAAGTACACGGGCCCGTCCTGTCGGCAGTAATAGTAAATTAGGCAATAAATAATCGTGTTTAAGTGGCAACGTAATTTTGAGCTGCTATCCTTACGGCCACCATTAAGGCCATTATTGCGAATCTCTTAATTTGCGAAAAACACTACCTTCTCTGCGGGGCGGTCGAGAGAAAGAGGGATGCGAGAAGGGGGCGCGGTGCTAAATGAAGCGCCGCGGGGTTGAAACTGTTCGCCGCATGTGTCGGGATATTATTCATTCTAACCAACCGGCTCTTGACCTCCTTTCGTCGAATTACACCGCTCTCACCTTCCTTTCTCCTCGCGTTCTCTTACTTGCGTTTTTTTTCCCTCGGCAATTACTATAAACAATTCCGACAGTTAATGGCCACTTATCGCGCTCTCTTGAAACGTCATTTTCTGTGATAACAAGATTGTTTTCTCAGACTTTATCTGCATTACCATAACAATCCATTCTTTGATTATAAGAATTTCGACGTATTAATAGATTTTTAATTATACACGATTGGGAATTAAATTTGTAGAAATGTAAAGAAATTTCAAATTCTTTATTTAATTTCCGACTAGATTATTAAGAAATTTAATAAGACCGAGATAAAACTGACTTCGATTAAATACTCGTTAACACATATCACAAAGTCTACGTTGATTAAAGAATCTCTTGAGCTAAAGTTTCATAGGTTTCTGCAGAATTATCCTGCACGCCATATCTTACTTTTATTTTCATATGTTAATACGACATTATTGAAGCAAATAGACAAGGCAGCCTCTGCCTCAAGTTTGTCTTGTACGTCTCCCTAAAAGGCGGATATACACTAAGACTTCCTGGGAATACGAAATTTTCAAAGTTGCTTCCCGTTCCAGTCAATGTTTTAAGTCTTACTCCGCTTTGGGTACAGTTCACGTTCTCCGCGGCATAATTTTACATCTTTAGACCTGAATATTTAAACGTAAGTCTGCCACTGCGTTTGAGGATTCGCGGGCGTAGAGCCGCCGGGGCTTCGCGTAACTTTTACACGATGTTCTATTGTATGAGAATACCTAAAGATTTCTCGCGGCAACGCGAGACCTCCACAACGCGTAAAATGTATGCTACTTTCTCCAACAATAGCGATTCGCAGCGCGTCATTAGTCCAAGAAGAGCAAACAATAAGCGAACGGTTTATAGATGATGAGACACTCTCTATAATCTTTGGTAGATTTTGCCCTTTCTCTCCTAGCGAAATTTCAATCTACGATTTGATTACCGAGTATGTGTGTACATTTAACGTTAAAGATTAGAAAATTGCGGAAAATGTTGAGCATATACAGAAAGAACGATTTTGACGAAATATTTCAAAATTTAATTAAATCTGAAAGTAATTTTGTTTGGACTGGAAAATAATTATGTAGAACGTTCAAACTGGTTGCTAGATTATTAACATTTTTTGCAGTATTGCTCACCATGCTTGAATTTCCTACATAATTATTTTGATGGTCCAAAATTATAGTGTAGCAATTATTATCTAGTTAAATTTTTAGATACTTTAACAAAGCTATTCTTTTTACACGCTTTTTCAACGAGAAATTAATCTCATTGATCTCAAAATCATCGAAATCCATAGATGAATGAAATTATAAAAATTCGTAATAAATGTTAGTTAGCATATTGCGAGACCAGCTTCTCCCTTGCTTGCCCTGGTATGCTACTTTCAAATTAGAACCTTATCTTCAATCTCCGTGTATTTCGATATTATCTGTCACAGTCTCTCCGCAATGCCGCTTCTCCTCGCTTCGTCTCCTCGCTTGCACTTCTCATCCCCCTCTCTCACCCTATGGGGCTGTTACCAACGCAAGCTGTTAATTATGATTAATCATGTCTCGGAAATTAAAGCGATTAATCTTCCTGTTGTTACCGGTTCGGGAGAGCGAACGAGCCTGCGCTTGTCCAGCGTTCCTGTTCTCCCTGCGAAAACGGAGAGATGGTTTTCTCAATTAGTTGGGCCCGCTAATCGGCTCTTTAAGACCTACGTCGGTTCATGTGAGATAAGTCCGTTACGGTATAACGATATGCGTTCAAGTTACGTCGTCGTATGCGTATTTTTGATTTTACCGTATAAAAAGTTTTCGATTTCTTCCCATTAAATTCTAAATAAAGTTACATCTTGTTCGGTATTTTGTGCTTAATAAACATACACTTGAATAAATCAGGGAAGAACTTGATAAAAAAAAAAAAAAAAACAAAGTGCAAGAATCGAAGCACGAAGTAACTCGGGAGTGGACACGCGTCGTTACGCTTTTGTCGCTGCATCGAAGGGAAGCTAATTGAGCGGAGCTCATGAGCGGACTCGATAAAGCTACTATCAAGCTTGGAAAGTCGCATTATCGAACATCGTACTATATGTTCAAGACAAAAGAGAAAAAAAAAAAACAGAAAAAAAAGAAATGCAAATAAAATTTTGATGACCGTGTTCCTCGATAATATGGAGTACCACGGAAATTATTATTTTTCCATCTTTACGATACACCTTAGTAACGGTCGCTGAGCAACGTTTCGTACACCAATTCTCCGCCGCTTTTCAACCTCCCGTCGAGAGAGAGAGAGAGAGAGAGAGAGAAAGGAAGGAATCATGCTCCGGGGGTGGCTCCAGGGAACAAAGGGTTCCGACACGATAGCGGCTAGCGGTGTAAAAAGTACGGACTATCGCAAATAAATAACCGATGGAGAGAGTGGTCGAGAGAGGTTGGTTTCTAAGTGCGAAACAGGGGGTGTGCGATAGAGAGGGCACGAGGAGAACTTGGGTTGGGGCTTGAAATGAATGCGCAGTGCACGAAATGGGGCGGCTGCCGGTGAATGCAAGTGTCGGTGGTGCGAGCAGCGGGGGAGGAAAGAGAAAGAGAGAGAAAATCGTCGAGAGTGAGAAGAGAGGGTTGGGTAAGGATTCGAGAGCGTGAAAATGCGGGGGCGGCAACCCCTTGTAAAAGAAAAATATATAAACTCGAAAGCCTGATAAAGTCAGTGCCTGCTGTTACAACAAACCCTCTTTCTCCCTTCCACGTCGAACGATAGCTCTTTGTCTCTGTGTTCTCTCTCTCTTCTCCTCGGCGGCATTCCGCTCTCCTCTCACAAATCCGTACTCGCGACCAGAAAAATGGAGAGACAAGCTGAAAGCGCCATCCGTAAATCCGAGTCACGTGTCAGTCGACGACTCGCTTCATCGCATGATTCTGCGGGACGCAGTATCAGCGAATCGCTCATTTCACGAGAGCTTACGATTCGATGGAACTGAATTTTTGCACAGAGGAAAAAAGCCAGATACATATGCGCGATACTACCACCCGTAGTTTCCGTTTTATGGAATTTGATATTATTACGCAAGAGTTTGTCATTCCTTACACGCGCCTGATATTGATTGAATCTCGTTAAGACGCTTCGACGTCTCAAAGCTAAATCGTCCGGTGCCATTCTTTGAGTTGGAAAATAGAGCGAAGGTGCACGAGATGCATCGTTCATCGCGTGCACAAATGATTGCACTTGCGTGCACAAGTGATCGCACACTGCGTGCACATCGATTAAATATTCTGTCATTTCGCGAATAGCGTTGCGAAATATCGACGTAATCGAACACTTAAATAATCCATAAGCGATAATTGCGTAACAATTTAAAAACAGAACGTTTGCGAAATAATGCAATAATAATAACAAATAATAATAAACGATAATTATAAATCAAACGTTTGCAGTAATAATACGCTAAATTTAAATTAATTATTGACATTTTGTGACATAAATAATTTTGAATTAAATTCATGGAATATAATTATCGTTTCGGTTAACTGGTTGGCAGCTAGATGACCGCGCGATTAACGTTAACGAGCGTTACGCTGGAAATACTTGGCTGAGTTTCGCCCAAGATGCTTGATGGTCATCCCGAGGCGGTGTAATGGGTTAAACTCCGCGCACAGTTGTAACTTTGTACGTTTACACGACCCACTCGCAGTTGCCTTACCGACACCGGTTTAGCAACACAGAGTGTTAAATGCCGTGTAAATGTCTCGCCCCGGTGTTACGACGCCAGTTTATACGCCGAATCCATTGGGGAACGCGCTAAGCCTTAATACGCTCGTGCCGCACGTAATATTACGTTCATGCCGCTCGACAAAATTCGTCGCCGTCGCCGATTTCGCGTGTCGTACGCGGCGAGAACAAGGCGACTTCTCAAAGCGGAGTCGTAAACTTGCTGCTGCATTGTTATTGTACGTTGTTTAAAGGATTTGCGAAATGGCTAACAAAATTGTAAGATAAAGAGAACAATGGCAAGGCTACGTGTAATCATACATCTACGATTATAGTGCCTTTCACGCTCGACGCTCATTTTCAGCGTCAAAATGGACGTAGTCAAAATTGACGCTAGACAATGAAAATGCATGAAAAGGATGCAGCGTCATGTATGTAGCGATTCGATTTTGATCTGACGTTGGAAGTTGGATTTATCAAATTGAGACCACGTGATCAGCTGCTTTCCGTCTCATAAAGCGGCACCTCGAATTGTCCTTTTTTTTGGAAAACGTCGGACGTCAGACGTCGTTACAAAATTTTACTATTTAGTTAATTTCTAGCGAAATTCGATGGCTCTCTCACCGGAGACTCTCATCCCGTAGACGTAGCTGTCGATAGCGATCGAGCCCGAGCGCGTTATGTGTACGTCGAACGCCATATTATCTGACGCACAACCGTTTTGTCGAAAATCTACTCGAACTTGTCGGGAAATGTATTTACCGCAACGGGACGACGTGCCTCTGTGTCACGACAAAGCCGTTCAATCAGGCGTCGTCTCAGGGCCGCGGGAGAAGAAGGAAAGGAAGGCGATGAGAGAGAAGCGATTCGAGAGGACCGACAGCGTCAACTTGCAAGAATGGCGACGGTAAAAGCGACGGTGTACAAACTCGGGAGAGGCAGCCGATAAAGTCCGCGACCTGCCCGGTTACATTCACTTCGTTTCGCCCGTCGTCGTATATTCCCTCGGAATTTTTTTTTCTCCCGTTCGCAATCCGTTCGCTTCTTATCTCGTCCATTTCGTTCGGCTTTCCCTTTGAGAGCCCGGACCAGGAGCTGGTTCGCCAGGCGGGTCACGCGTGATGACTAAACAGCTAAGGCCAGAGGCGTGCCGCGGATACGGCAGCGCGTATACAGAGTGTTTACAGAATAATATCGAAACGTTTTATAGAATTACATAGAAAAGCTCGATACTCTGCACGAGAGTTTGGATAAACTTTTAGATTTTGTCATAAATTCTAACCAGTTAGTCAAAGAATTGAATGGTTTTGAAATTGATCCAGATTATATGGTTTCGTTAGATGTAATATCACTATTTACCAATTTCCTATTGACTTAGCTTTGGAAAGCATTTCAAGAAGATAGGAAATGATTTTAAGGTAGAGAAAGCTTTAGAGAGTCTTAAAAGTGACCTGAAATACATTCAGTTTTAAAAAGATCATGTTGTTTATTCCCGATTGCATTCGTTTTATCCGTTTATTTAATTTTTTTTTAAATTTTTTATTCATATCTCGTGATATTCCATGATTCGTGATTTTTAAAATTCTGCAGCACCTCTCAACATTTTCTATTAAAGAATTATTAGAAAAGTGCATTTTATATCTCCGCGAAACATTTCATTCTGCACGCGTTCCGCACGTGCGAATTCGATGTATAAGTTCAAAGAAACATCGAGCGGTACACATTCATTAACACATACACGTACACGTGCTCCTGTTTTCCCTCGTCTCTTCGCGGAGTGTCCCAGTGTAATGGATGAAGGGAAACAAAAGGGCCGGTATGTGTAAGGAAGAATGGCCGCACGGCGTGCCGCGGCAGCGTATCAATTCAAGTAGTAACGGCCGATGGTGGTCAGCCGTGGCGACTTTACGCTTTGTACGCGTTTAACTCTTATCGCTGATAACATAGCGATTGTTGACAGAAATCATTACTCTTTGTGCTCCACGAAAATCACTTAAATGTTATGCACGCGGGTGTACATAAAATTTAATGCAATGTAGTATTGTCCGACGTGTTAGCGACGCGTTAGACTGAAAAAAATAGATGATTATGCATTATGACATTATTAGACATGGATTTTTTTTTTGGAATTGTTTCCTGAAGTTTCAAAATTGATTTTGCGAAATACGTTCAGGGATATTTTGAGACGTAGATAAGGTCGTTAGATCGTAGAGAGAAGGAGCACGGTTGGTCCATTAATTTTAGCAAAACAATGCAGCAATAACAATGGAAAGTGTTGCAATCGGGCGCGGGAGATCTCTCACTTAAAGCGTATCTTCTACACAGTATACTGTAACGTTAATCCGAGATTGCTCTCATCGCTCCGAAAGTCTATAAGTTTTAAACGCTTTCGTCGCGTACTCTCCAAATGATTGACTATCGTGCTGATCAATTAATTCGTCGCTTCTCCAAAACACGGTTCGATAAGAGGTATATTTTTTATGATTACATATAAATATAACTTTCGTAATAAATGTTAGAATGAAAGACTTGTTACAAATGCATATTAAGACAGAAATATGTTATTGTATTAAATTATGCCGTATTACTAACTAATCGATCGTGGGATGTGCAATATATATTTTTACAAACTAATACTTCTTTATTGAGTATTAATTTGCGCATAGCAAAATTCAAAGTCTGTCTTCAAAGGTCATTAAATAGTTTTCTATTAATAATAATTAATAAACGTTCTGTTTCGATAAAGAGGTTGTAATTTGTCCCTTTGCATATTTGAATCCTCTTATTAAATCTTAATTATATACGATCACTGAATGATAGCTTATAAACTTCTATCAATAAAATCTTAGCATTTGCAGAGCGTATATTTACGACGTATATTTAACGTGTAGCAATCATTTTCTCCCGAAATAATCCGAAATATTGAAAAATTCACTTTGTTTTTTTTAAGTTTACGTAAGCTAATTGATTTTCGCTCCTGAGGAACCTGTTGCTGAAAATTAAAAAATTGGAGGCTCCGGAATATTTCATGCGCATAAATATCCGCGAAGAATATATCGTTTCTTTCGGATGTCTGATGTGGTGCAGCGCGAGTGAACCCGCACAAGTGGGAATTTTCGCGAAGTGTGGAAATATCGTTCGCGCGCACGTCGATCCGCAGCAGGCCGTAAATAAGAGACACTTCCTATATATATCAGCCGGTCACGTACATAAAATATCCGTAAGCAGCTGGTGTACATGGAGCTGGAATTTGATCGGACCATAACTCTCGCTATCAAATATTCATTCGCCATTGACTAATAGATGCGGCGGTGGCTGTCGGAACGACTGGCAAGCGTTCCGCCGGCAGAACGGCGTACAAAACGCGCACCGATGACGATGACCGATTGGTGCCTAATATACCGCACTGGAGGCTTAAATGAAAATCGGGGAATTCGCACGTTCGTCAACAGCGGTATTCGTCATTCCGCGCGCGCATGAATGCGTACGTTTCTTTTGTCACACGCGGAATTTTTGACGCGTATATGCAGCATGCGGTATTATTTATAATATATGTATTTAGTATTGAGGTCACGAGGAATCTGAATAATTGGATTTCTCTCGATCGAAATAGCGTTTTATAAGCGTTATAAATAGTTGTATTAACAGTTTATTTGCAATGAGTTTAAATTGATCGGTTAATAAGAGGGATAAATGGATAGCTTGGCTAGATAATCACGTTATAATAATTGAATTATTTATTAACGATATCAGATTAAAATTATCAGACATTATTCTTAAATTATCTATTTCTATATATAACGTGCTCTTCATACACAACATTTGACAACTTATTGTTAAAGATTTCTTCTATTTTTAATTCAATTACCGATGATTACTCATGCTATTAGTGAAACAGAACTCATTTTCATTGATTTGTATGAATATATCATTCTAATAAAAAAGACCGCTCTTCATTTCTACCTTTGGGGATCTTCGGAAATCGCTTTCGGATAAAGAAGCGAGTGAAACATACTTGGACCGTTGCAAAATATCTGCGCCGGATATTGCGGACAAAGTCGATATCTCAGTATGAGGCAAGCAAAGTCGGTTCCATCTCTTTATCCCTTTATTGACATCCAGAGAATACGCCGCGTGCACCGGTTGGGTTAATACTCAGTCTCCAAACATAATCCCGAGTCATCATCTGTCGTGAATCTACATCGAAATAGTGACGTTATCTCGTGACTAAATTTCTCTCTTTTCTGGCAATGTCGGATTCGTATTTCTTAAATCGTTTGATAAGTTACACGAGGGAATTATTAACGAGATTTGCGTTTAAAATTCGTACAAAAATGTTAAATTATCATGAAAGGTACTACATAAATTTTTTTGTGCCCTCGATTATCCTTAAAGTGTATTGTTATGCTTGTTTGGAAGGATTGCGTTCCCCGAGGCTTGTCAATAAAGAGAAATACTTTTCTAAATTATCGCGTTTAAACGACAATCGATGCCTTCAATGTTTTATTACGCGCGCCAATTTAACGACGGGGTTATCGTTGCATGCGATAATCATTTCATTCCGATGCTACTACCGGCAGATACGATCCCCGCGAGAGAAGAGAGCGGCAATGGCCGCTTCGCGTTTCCTTTTTTATCAATCACGCTTTTACTCGATGATCGTTGCGCTATCGGTTTTCCCAACGGTGGCCGAGGGCTATCGGCGACACCCATTTATACTAGCCACTATCCGATGATGTACGGAACGAGGAGGATGCTTTTTTTTTTATCTTGCCAACCCTTTTACATTTCGAACTTCTGCACGAGATAATCCACCGACAATAACCGTCTCTCTCTCTCTCTCTCTCTCTCTCTCTCTCTCTCTCTCTCTCTCTCTCTCTCTCTCTCCTCCGTATATTTTTATCCAAATCGTTTAATTAAAATTTTTAAATTCTTAATTTTCTGAGATTAAATATATACTTAGGAATATTCACTAGAGCGCACATATCGAGAAGCAAATATTTTCCCAAAAAAGTTAAACTTTCAGCTAATTAAATATACATTTTGTTGGATTTCATGTAAATTCCTGGATTAAATATTTATTTTAACAAAATTTCGCTTGTAGCAGGTATATTCTGAAGTACGATCGTTCAGATTTGTCGATAGTATATGTTTTATCACAATTCCCTTTAATGAGAGCTATTCCTTCTATCAATCTATCTATCAATTAATAAGTTTATTATTTATCTAAATTCTATATCTTTTATTCAATTTTAAACTCTACTTAAAGATAAATGACATAAAAATATAATTATAAAATATTATAACTAATTTGTGTGATTAAATTAGAAAATGCAATAATTTTCTAACTGCTCATTGCTCGAAAAGATTGACAATTTCAGTTAGGCAAAAATCCTGAAGCACCCCGTACATCCATGTTGACAAATTGTTTCTATCGAGAAATACGGGGTAATGTCAAACGGAATGCGAAAGAAATAGTTTGATTTCATTAAAAAAAACGATGAAAAAAAAAAAGAAAAAATTGGTTTCCTGCACGCCTGTGACTGCAACAAAAACTTCCCAACAACGCGCGGAAAATTCCTGCGCGCCGTTACGCACTCCAGCGTGTGGATTTCCCCCTGCAAAAGGTTGGCGAATAAAACGACGGAAAGGAAAAAAGTAAAAACGGAAAGGGAGAATGAGAGGGAGAGGGAGGAAGGGAGGAAGAGAAAGACTGAGAGAGAAGGCGCATTTTATTTCGAATTCCAACGGCCACTAAACAAGTTCGCTCTCTCGCGGGCACCGTCAACCGTCAAAAAATTTATTGGTCGTCTCCACGCGCTTATCGGTGACGTTTATCGCGCCGCAATATTTTCCTCCTGAAACACAGCTCGCGCTCGCGCCCCTTTTTTGTCAGTCGTTGACGCCGCTATTTCTCCACGCGCGCGCGCGCGCGCATCTCTCCCTCGACCACCGCGTGTGTGTCCATTCCTCCCATTTTTATTTCTGTTTTCTTCTTCCTTTTTGATTTTTTTTTTAGATTTTCAGTAACCGCGTCAGAGTCCCCTCGACCTGTCGGCGCCGAAATTGTCGAGATCGATCGACCGACCGACCGGCCGGCCGACCGTTCCAGTGCTGCGCGTCCCACGAGTGTTTCCGCGCGAAATCCAGTTAAATACACCACCGTCGCATTTTCGGTCGCATGCGAATGTAACGTGAATTGAAACATGATTCTTTTGGCCACGGTACACCGGGGACGGGAAGAAAAAAAAAGGGTGACGTTGACATTCATGGAGCGAAATGCCCTTTTATGCGTGTATCACATGTGCCCTCGAGTGATTGCCTTCCTGTCGCTTTTTACGGTCGTTTAAGATTCTCGTTGATTTTTAAAAGTCTCTCTCTTTCTAAATCGAAATCAGTGAAATTTCACTGATTTCAGTGCAATACTTATAACTATATCAATCAGTGAAGTATGCACTGTCTTTCAATAATACACTGATTCTGATCAGTGAAAGTATTTCCCTTTTTTAATCAAAATTGCTGAGACAGTGAATACCCATTAATGATCATGTTATAAGTATTGTACTGCAAATCAGTGAATACACTGATTCCGATTTATAGCGAATTCGATTGGACGCACTCAGTGCGCACTGATGCAGCATTAAAGCCGTTGTATACAAATTGATACGTAAAGATACGTGTTTAATATAAAAAGATAGAAACGGATTAAACCGCGAAATTAATACACTTTATTGCTAATTGGTAAAATATGTAGTGAGCATTTTATTATATGAGATATTTCATTTTGACATTCAGATTAGATCAGTGTACAACTGCTCTAATGCGCACCAGTGCGCACTAGTGCGTCCACCGAATTTGCTATTAGAGAATAGCGCTGTTTAAGAGATATGTTTGATATCTTTAGATTATATTTGTGATCGTGAAATGATGCGAGGCGCGCAAAATTATTTCGGCCATCAAAATGCCCGAGATTCTTAATCCCTTAATTTCCAACGTAACCCAGCGATCCTTTAAATTTGCATAGACTTTAATAGATTATTGTAGCCTGTGTAAGTTTAGAAGATTCGCACGTGACAGTGGATGAAAATTTAATGAGTCTACATGCCTCACGAGATGCAATTCACGCGAAATTGATTTTTGTTCTTCGCGCCAGATCAGCGAAGACACACGACGCGAGAAAATTATTTCCAATATCCTTCATTTTACGTCGTTTTATTTTCAAATGCAGAAAATTATCCTTCTTTGTTATTTCTTTGTTCTTACTTCTGTGTTAAACTATTTAAAGAATAAATGTGCGTAATGGCGTTGATTCGCATCGAGCCGAAACTTTTCTGTCGAACTTTTCTATCGACAAGTTCGTATCTCGTATGTATTTCAATTAAAACGGCCGCACGACTTTTAGTCCCCCCCGCGGTTACACCGATCGGCGGAAACACGATTCTTTTGGTTACGGAAAAACGAGCCAACGGTATCGAATAACGAAAAATTGGGAAAACTCGATTTTCTACATTTCGTTGGATTACTTGACGGATTGCTCTCCAAATTTTGCAAGACGATGAAAACTTATTACGTTATAAAGTTAAAGTTTTAAGATTAAAAGTTTTTAGAGAACCTCGCGTGAGAAGGGAGATATGGGTAATGAGCCATGATAAAAATTCCTTATCGTTATATAAAATCATTACTAAAAGAAAACTTAATTTTTTCCTCCTCTTAAGTATATTTGCAACTTATAGATATGCTAATCCGTATAAAATCGATGACTTAAAATATTTGTCTATGAAATATCCTCTGTGCAAATTTGGAATATCCTCTGTACGTTCAACACGGATAATTATCTTGGAAATAATCGATTACTGAAGGTGATTTCGTTTGCACGAATAATAGAGGATATTGTCATGAGCAGAAACCGAGGACGGTGATGAAGCGTCGCGTGTGCGGCAATGGTAAATTGCCAAGCCGTGATCGCGGGCGTTAAAATAGAATAACGTGTACACGAGGACCAAAGTTATACGACTGCTCGAAGAGGGAGAAGAAAGAAAAAAGAAGCAATGGGGAATGAAACCGCGGTGAATTCTTCATCGTGACACCGGCAGATCGTGCGTCGCGAGCCGCAGCCATTTTCCGCGCTGCGGAGTAGAAAAAAGTTCGCGTGAGCCCCGGCACGGATCCGACGAAAATGCGCGAGATATTTCTATGAAATTATGCGTTCGGGAATTTTCGCGGAGAATCAGCGGGGGACCGCGGGAGATGAACTGCCGTCGCGAATACGTGTTCGCGTGGGAGAGGAGAAACTTCTCGCATTTAACTTCGATAAATTAATGCCAGGCGAGTGTCTGCGCCGCTATATTTTCGGATCATGTCGCATCATGTCGGAATTTAGAAAAGTTAATTGAGTCTAAAATTAATTGAGGGAAACAGCGCGTAACGGGATATTCTTGAAATTAATTACTCCTTAGTCAAAGTTCGATCGCTATATATCACATCTTTTTAAATTTTAACGTTGAGTTTCTGAGACAAGATTCAAACTTTTGCTAAAATAAAATGTAGCTAAGGAGGATGAGAGACTGTTAATTATTAAAAGAGAGCGAGAAAGAGAGAGAGAGAGAGAGAGAAAATTGTAGAAATTTCTTAGTTTTTAAATGATAAGACGTTATTAGACGATAACAAAAGTAATGTCACAGTAAGGAAAACGGTTTGTTGAAAGAACGGAAAGAACGGTTTTGCTGAAAGATTTAAAATTCTAGCTGGATACAGATGAGAAAAGTAATTTTGTTGAACTATCAAAATAATTATGTAGAACGCTCAAATTAGTTGCTAGAATATCAAAATTTTTTGCAGCATTGCTTATTATTGTTAGGGTTTCAATTTAATTATTTTGATGATCCAATAAAGTTATTTTCAAATCTGCAAAATCGTTCTTTCCATAAAATTTGCAAATGAAGTTTTTGCAATTAAAGTTGTATATGCGCGCCATTAATAAATGTATCGAAATGTATGTGAGATTTTCGTCAATGCGTATGCCATCGCGAACGAGATGATAGATCAGAACTGTTAAACGGTAATTATGTGGAAAATAAAAGCCGTGATGAATAAATGCGAACAAACATGACGATGACGTCTGATTAAACGAGCCGAGCTCCCGGCGATCAATGGACTCTCGGCAATCGAATCATTCTCAATCCGTTCGCAAATAGAATTGTTTATTTTGATGCGTTATTTGTATTGTTCGCTTTATATGTTTTCGCCGATGATGAGCACGGAGCTTTCTACGCGGATAATTATAAAATGGAAAATTATTCATTCGCTTAAACGTTTGCAAAAAGGATGTTACGCACGTTTCATTCTTCCTTCGTAGCGTACTGCAAGCGATACTTACGAGCTCATTTATTTTGATTTCGATCGCCGCGGCTGCAACAGTCCACTACTTTTATTGTGTTTATATAGAAAATAGCTTTGTAATTATTAATATTTGGAAGTGTCGAAGAAGGAATTTCTTGTCGCCGTCCGCCCCAGTCCAAATGTTTACGCGCGCGATGAAAGAGGCGTTTGCCCTCGGGCTCCGGCAGAGAACAGAACGGGAGAAGCAGAAAGAGATGCAACGGTACAAACAGAATAATAGAAGACATCAAATTGAGTTCTCGGAGAATCGCGCGCTGGTATACGACGGCGAGGATCGAAATCCAAGGCGGAAGTGGATAGAGAAAGAAAGATGGATAGAGAGAGGGAAGGGAGAGAGAGGGCAGTGAAGGATTTCTTTCAGGGCGTGAAGGCAGACGTAAGATACGTATAATGGAAAGCCTGATAACTTTTCGCGTACTCTCCTCGCATGGACCGCGAAAAGAGGCGTCCTGCGCTCGGCACGGTCGCCGTAGCGTAAACCGCGGATTATCCGTCCGGCTCGAGGGTGCAAGACCGTGAGATTTAATATTATATTCTTTTCGTCGTCGCCTTCGGCCGACGATTCTCTGCGGAACCGGAAGAGAGAAAGAAAGAGAGAAAGAGAGGGTGAGAGAGGCGGTAGGTGTAGGGCTTCGACCTAAAGTCGACAACAGTACGTAACAGCTGACGCCATCAACTTCGAGTGCAGCGTCCTGCTTTCCGCTCCTTCTCTCCCTCACCCTCTTCTTCCTCTCTTCCACTTTTACTTCCTCCTACACCCCCGCCCGCGCTTCTCGCCCTCCCGCACGAGCACGACTTCACGGCGACTCTCGTCGCGCGCAGTCTAGTGCTTGAATACAGAGCTTCCGCACTTCAATCCATCTGTCTACTCCTGTTAAGAATACGTCGGTCGACGTACGGCGCTTCGTGTGACTCAGGATATTTCGCTCGAGGAATGATTAAAATTCGCATAATGGTCGGGCGAACAAATTCGAAATCGCGTCGGTTAATTCCTTGCCGACCGCAAAGATACTCGAGGAATATTTTCTATCGACGGTAACGTGTCTCTTCAAGAGCTGAAGAATTTTGAAATTATGATAATTGTACGTAATTGTAAAAACGTTGGATAATAAAAATATCTCTCTCTTCGAACAATTGCATTATTCAATGAAAGCTCTAGATCACATTCTTTCTCAAGACTCTTGTACATCTTCGTTTCTCGTTATTTTTAAAAGTATTTAGAATGTCGATAAATTATAGAAGGTTGCTGTTTCACGCAAATAAATAATTAATTTGGTACACTGTCTCGGGGAGGGGGGTGACTTGTTAAATAGCAATTATACGAGCATGCTAGCTGTTAATGGAAAAATTCAATATTCAGTTGTAACAAAATGCGAATGCCGATGCGAATGAGCGAGTTAATTACACACGATTGCCAGACAATTTCAATAAAGAAAATTTCTCATTGCTGCAGCGGATTGCATATCCGTGCGATTAAATAATGTAACTGCCTGTTCATTTGAATCGTAACTGCGCTATATATACTTTTTGCCATTAATGAGGCTCTCATTTAAATAAAAAAACCATCACGTTTGAATACTTCTAAATGTTACCTAAATGTTTTTGCATCAAAACGCTAAAACGTGGGCGCAATTGACAGTGGCAATATTATATTATCTATTATGTCACTTATTCCAGCACTAAAAATCAGAAATGCGAGTTGATGTCGCTCGATTGTAATTAATAAATGCACAATAATAATGGGCCATTAAATGCACAATGAAACTGTCAATATTTACGTGTTACCGGATTTGCATAATGTTGAAGTGCGTAACTGCAAAATGAGGTCTATTTAAAACAAATTTCCCCGTCGAAATTAAACGCAGGCCGCAATTTCTTCCGCTATTGTAAAAGTTTCGCGTAACTAACGCAGCGTTATACAATCTTAAAATATTTTTGCATAGAAGAGGGCGGCGCCCTCCGTCGGCCGAGGGTTCGAAGCGTAAGTTTCATTAGCTTGCATGTGGAGATTCACCCTTGCGTAAAATAAGCTCCGTGAACCCGTGTAATACGGTCCAACCACAAATGACAAAACTTTGCATGTAATCGAGCATACGGCGGCGGACAGTCCGAGGGTGGCAACTCGACGATAGGGCGCGCAACCCTTCTCTCTGCTCGGCACCCTCCTACCCGCGCGAAAGGTCTTGCTAAGTTTGATTTAAGCGCTTGGTGTAAGGGTTGTAAAGGTGATGCGGTATGCTGCGCTCGCGAAGAGAGCTTTATTACTTTAGAAATATGACGCAAATCACGCGACTCTCCCTTTCGCCAGACCGTTTCTTTGACGATCGCGTCTTGACTTTAATGCGATTTCAAATAATCTTATTGAAAAATTTACATAATTTATCGTTATAAGACACCGTATACGTTAAAATGAAGCGAATAAAATTTCGAAAGGTTATTTTATCTAAATAGGGTAGAGAGAGAATTTAAATAGCTGACGACTTGTAAAAGAAGTTAAATATCTCACAGCGTGGAAACCGAAGGTAAATGTAAAAACACTCGCTTAAAATAACATGAACGCACTCTATAAAATTCATCCAATACGCCGTACTTATTTTTAAAAGAATTACAATCTTCAACCGATTCCATTTCTTAAATAAACGTGTCACTCGCCATCGTGAAAACGAGAACGTATGGACGTACGGATCTTTAATGATCATTTAAGATCGTATGAAATGTATCAGACATTATTTTCGTGTCCACGCGCGGAGCGAGAATTGCAAAATTTCCGTGGGCTTAAACGGCATGCTTCATTCGTGCAAAAAAAAAAAATGAAGAGGGAACAAGAAATCGTCACCCTGACTGCTGAGATTTTTCGCGTAAATTACAGCGCCTCGCTACTTATTCATTGTATGCGCTCTCCTCTTGATAATCCGAGTAAATGAACATCTGCGTACGTCACCGAGTACTGACGACGACGACGACKACGGTGCAGCAGAGACGTCTGAGACTATAAATATGCATGGCATTAACGGAATGGTAATGAATTCGGTAAACTCTCTCTCCTACCCCGGGCTCTCCCTCCCTCCCCTCCCTACCACCCGGGGACAACGGTTTTTCTTCTCTTTTCTTTATTAAGCACGAGAGCCGGACTAGAATGCATTAATTAAGCGAGTCTCCACTCCGCTTCAAATTGATCGGCGCCACGGTAAACAACATTGCGCGTACCTTCCATCCTTTTATCCCTCTGCCGTTGCAATTATCTGCAATCGCGGGAAATGCGGAGGGTTTCAATGAGGTTGCGTCCTTTGCGGCAAAATGAGATAGAACGGATGTTTTATGCACGTGTAAGAATCATCGTTTCTCGTTAATGACTTCAGTTTGTATCGCTACCGGAAAATCGTATTAGCCTTTCAGGCTTAATGCAGTTGTCGGTGCACGCGCGCCGAAACGAACCAGAATATCATTTTCTCCAGGAAAACGAGAATTTCCGGTTTCGCGTTTCACGTAAATTGACTAACGGATGACACATTCGAGGGAGCCGATACGTATAATCACCACGCGTATCGTCTGACGCGGCGGTCCTCGATAATTCCGTGCATTTGCCCGTCGAGAAAACCTGAATCGTCCGGTATACAATTTCAGCCGGGCACAACTCCGCAAATGAAATTTCCTATACTCGCGCGGAGGGGAACGAAGCGCCGGGTCTGACGACACATATTAAATTTGTTTCCTCGGGACATAAGCCGAGCTGGAGAAGGAAAGCTGCTTTCCTCCGGGAAGAGAGGAGGAAACAAGGAGCGAAAGGCGGAAAGAGAGGAGAGGGATCGAGGGTAGACCGGCCGTAATAAATAAATAGGGGTCGATGGCGTTGTAAACGTCCGTCGTAAAGTGATTTAGCCACTTCATTGGCTCATAGAGAGTTAAGTGCAGACGCGGGCTACATAAATGTCGGTCGTGAGATTCACTCACCTCTCCGCGCGACCCTCTCCTCCATCCACCCGCGCTCGCTATCCCGTTCTTCCCCCCCTTTTTTTATCCCCGTATTTTCGCTCTCGCTTCGCCTCTGTCGTGTCACCCTCTCGCATCGCGCATCGCCGTTTCCATCGCCGGACGGCACCACTGTGTAAATCCCACGGCTGTGTCGTCTCTCACCTCTCCTCGGACGCTCCACTCTCTCGTGCGGATCCCTCGGGAGCGTAAAGCGCGCCTTTATTTTTACGTCGGATTTAACCGCGGTTTCACGCGGATCTTCGAAACGATCTCGCCCTTGCGCGGCCTGTGTGTCAATAACGCTGGCTCGTAGCCGCATTGAAGACCAGCTGCACCGCTCGCTACACATTTGGTGCGCTTTAACCCATTAGTGTCCGACGTGGTAACCGAGAAACAATTTATGTTTTTTCGATCTAATGGGATGGATTTTTCATGAGACTATGAGACGTTCATTTATTAATGACAATTTTTCAATTCTTCCTAAATAATAAATAAATCGAAGAATAAAAAACAGAAGATCTTTTTATCTCCGCAAGATGTTCTAGAAATGTAGAATGTCTATCACAGATTCTAATACTTCTTTTTTCATAGCTGATTCTCATTATGAAAAGAACTATTTTGCTGAAGTATCTAAAAATTTAAGTGAAATATCTAGATACAGATCTGAAAATTATTTGGTTGAATTATCAAAATAATTATGTAGAACGGTAAATGTTGATGGCAATGCTGCAAAAAGTTTTAATATTCTAGCAACCAATTTGAGTGTCCTATACAATTATTTTGATGATTCAAACAAAATTGTTTTCAGATTTGTATCTACACGGAAAGAATTGCTGAAGTATCTAAAAATTTAGCTACACGGAAAGAACAGTTTTGCTGAAAGATCTAAAATTTTAGCTGGATAAAGATAAGAAAAATAAACACTGACTATGTTATAATTTACCGACTCGCTACGAAGAAGCATCTAATTTATCTTATAATTTATATTTAAGTTTTATAATGTATACATCTAAATCTTTGATGTGGTATTTAGTCTTTAATATTCGTTAACATTCATAATCTCGTTTTAATTAGTATTTTTATCTTTATATTTTTTACACAGCTGATAATGACAAAGTTATGTCGAAACGTCAATTGCATCGCGATAATAAATCATATTAAAGTTTTATTTCCATCTATTATTGCTCGTTCCCTGACCTTCTCTTAACTTGTTTATAAGAAAAATAATTTTGTCGGATTATAAAAATAATTATGTAGAATGCTCAAACTAGAATATCAAAACTTTTCGCAGCATTGCTCGTTATTTTTAAGGTTCCAACAAAATTATTTTGATGGTCCAACAGAATTATTTCCAATTCAGCAAAATCGTTCTTTCCGTACAATTTAAAATGTCCATAATTTGTAGATTTCTAGTCACTATCAAATATCTGGACAGCAATTAAATTGGTCCAAAGTTGTGAAAAGTTTAGTTAAAATTAACAAGAAGAAAAAATGTTTTATTAACGTTTAATCGACGAAACAGCCAGAATTTCAGACAGGAATTCTTAAACGAAGTCGCAAACGATGACTCATCCTCGTTGTCGTCGTCGTCCATCGAGGATCCTCTCGTGAGGAGCTTTTAGACACAGTTTTCTTTAGCTTGCTTGAATCGCGGCGAAGGCGTAACCGTGCTGTGTGTTTGATAAAAGGCGCAACGCGATTTTCAAAGGTCCTCTCGTCTCGTGTCCTCTAGATAGACCCTGGAATTGGTGTGCGCGTCTCTTTACTATCTTTATGGTTTGCTCTCCACTGTGTCGTCGCGGACCATTCTTCTTACTCTTGTCACTCTTATCCCCCGTCTTGCGTCCCCCCCTTCGCGACTTATCTTTCTTCTCGTCGCCTCGTTTTAAGTAAGAGATGCTCTTTCTGCTTTTCTCGCGAAAAGCAAGCTTTTCGTTCCGCGGATTTAATACAACGTTACGGACAGTATCGGGTCTTCTATTAAGCCGCAATTTCATTTTGCATAAATCGTACGGCCATAAATATTCATTTATTTGTGACGATAATGGCACTCAAAAAATTTGCGCGGCTAAAAGCGGCTGAACCGACAAATTTCGCAATTGGATTGCAGAGATGATGTTTTGATAGCGAAAGAGGCGTGGAGAGATAACACGTGAAAGAACTGAGAACTGAGCTTTCATAGAAGGAACGGATTATTCTCGAGGGGGAAGTGTGAGAACGCCGGAAGAGAAAACGGCATACGATAGAGCTGATGGTTGAGTTTGAAAGCAAGTACATGTCAGATGTTAAAACTTAGACGGAAAGGAAAAAAAAAGGTAAAAGTTGTTATATGATATTTATGGCGACGGAAGAAGAAATTCAAAAACAAGAGTTCCAAGGTATTCCAAGGTAAGTTAAGGATACTGCTATCAACTAAAATATATTAATACAAATATCATAGAAGGCTAAATGTCGGTCTTGCAGTATACACTGCGGCGGATCTTGGTGCCTAATTAAAATATATTAATTTTTACATGACAAATTTATGTGAATTGTGCTTAGCGGATCTCGATTACGTGATAAATAACGGAACCCGCGATATAGCTAAATCCCGCGCGATTCAATTACAGAGTTGTCTTAACGAGACGCCGAGCTTACACCCAATTCGACCTACGAGATTTCAGAATTCGAGCATTTAATTTCGGCTCGGCGCGCGCGGCGGTCTTCCGGCCGATTGCGGTGCAAAACCCTGAAAAAATCGTCAGATAAGCGGTCGTTCCTGGAAAACGACCGTTATCACCGGCGAATCTTGGTCGGCGGAACAACTTTCACGGCGGGCGGGTTTGTGTGTTCGGTCCGAATAGCAATGTTCCAATCTGATCGAACCTGCGTCAGAGGAGGACCGGCGAAGACCGTGATTACACTCACCACTATCGCGACCAACTTTACTTGAATTCAATTTTCCATACTCTTTTTCGTGTACTTAAACAGGATGCGCTTTTTTGTTTCGTTGGAAAGCAAGATCAGCATGTATTAACGTATATAAATAACGCGATATAATAAAACAAATTTACAACTACGCCTTGAACATTTACCGTCTCATTGTTTTCCTCTCTCTCTCTCTCTCTCTCTCTCTCTCTCTCT
>JANQDE010000018.1:390082-402533 GCA_037157785.1 Cephalotes varians
TTACACGTCAGACAAGTGATGGATCGGGAATAAATGGGGAATATTGACTGGAAATATTAGAGATATTAAAAAGGAGCCGCGCACGCCCCGACGCGGCGTATCTCGCATATCGAGAGATTGAAATCTGACACTCCCGTATTATCTGAATCGAACAAAGGGCACGTTCGACGAGATATGGAATATTCGCGTGATACCTCTGCTCGTCTCCCTTTCACCGCTTAACCCTGTTTTGGGAAAAAAACGCACGACAGAATGTACGTTAGGAATATATCCCAAAAATCTAATAAAAGATCCGTGTAGAATTAGATAGATAAAAAAGAGATTGTTATAATTGAATCACGTTTTTAGTTAAATATCAGATTTTCCGTCTGACATGTATGTAAATAATCTTTCCATATCTCATTTTAATCACGTACGTGTCGTTCAACGAAACCGATTCATTTTCTGACCTATATTTTACGTTATGATTTTTTTTTAACCGATAGAACACGATTCCACCTGCACGGTTCAGTGTGTGTAGAAGTTCAATCTCTTTTTTTACAAATGTAAGCTTCCTTTAAAAACTGGCAGACATGATTCGGATACGTCGTGGAAAAATACTTCGCATTTGTCCGTGGTTAAAGGGAAGTAAGTAGCTAGAGGTAAGCATAACTATTTGTTATAGTTACTCGCCTCTCTTTGTGGACTCCCTTATAGAATCTTGAAGACGTTCTTAGTTACATGGAACGCGTCTTCGACTTGCTGCGAATCGGGCTTTTCCTTAAACCGCTTTCCATGACAAAGGGCGCGCTTTACCGCGATACTATCACACAAACGCGACACAATCTTGCGAAAGACAGCGACGGTGGCCTAACTGTGATTAGGTAAGAAAAGGAGACACACCGAGGAAGATGCTGCGGAGTTTCCGGCCCGGTATCCTTTCTTTCCTCTCTATCTCTTCCTTCCTTCCCTTTTTCTCCTCTTTTTTTTCGGAGGAACCATACGGTGGGGCTTAATTTCAGCTGGATTTCTGAGACGGCCCGCTTCCTCCTTTTTTTATGACCGGTACTAAAGCCTCGTGCAAAGAGACAAGGTGGTAGCGCGAGGGGGTGGCGGTGCGCGGGAAGGGCGCGCGAAATGCGGGAAAACATCCGACCCGGGCGAAATTGCCTCTTTCCTAATTTATAACTAGGCGAGGCCTCGCCTTAACAATTTACGCTGTATCCGTACTCCGTGCCAACCATCACCCCCTTCACGCCGAGCGCCTTCCCCAGATTCCGAAACGGTTGCGAAACCTATAGAACGTCCGAGGCAGTTACGACGTCGCGACACGAGATTGCCGGAGGGAGACGTCGCGCGTTTCCATCGCCTCTCCGTGTTATCTCGCTCTCCTCCTTTGTTTCCCAAAGACTTATGGCTCCTCGTTGACGGGAACTCTTGATTCTGATTGACCCATTCGAAATAATCTCTCTTTGACATGTAAAGGTCGGCAATGCCCCGATGGCGTACACCGGATCTTACTCGAAGAGGTAAGATGATGGGAGCTCAGCGTCAAATTTGTCGGGGATAAAGGAAGCTATCTTGCGATATGATCTTGGACAATGATCGGCCCAACTGTCTCTCCCTCCTTCATAATTACTAAATGATTAGCTTGATTTCTGATGAGCGTGAAATGTATTATAAGATACACTCTAAATTTTCCTGCTAAAAAAGTCGGCAATGCAAATGCGAGAAGTATCTATCCGAATTGCAAATTTCATTTTCTTAATGGTACCGGAATGTAAAACACGCCTTTCAACCTTGAAGAAGCTTCCAAACATTTGCTTCTTATACACAGATGTGATATGAAGAAGCGAGCAATCAAACTGTTATGAAGGGAGAAGACGTCGAATAATATTTACTCCAATTTTTCTTTTCTTAAATTATTATCAGCATCATGTCAACAGATATGAGTCTCATTAATGAGAAATATTATGTGCATGTTGTAGGAAAAAAACGTTCGAGTTAATCTTTTGCAAACGAGAACAATTAACGCCGTTCGTAATTTGAAAATTAAAGAAAAGAAATCAATGTTTTTAAGTAAAAATAGAAAATAAGAATTGCAAAATAGCGAAGAATTGTGTATCACAGGGAAATTCTGTGCAGTTCGCTAATTCGCGAATATTATCTAGTTAACAGATCCTACGACCTTAAACCAGGGCGCTACAGTTATCGTAAAAGTTTTGCGATTTTAAATGCGGCGGCATATTACGCGCGCGCTATGCGCCACTACGGAAAAAATGTTCGAGTCATACACATAGCGTATATATAATATAATATTCCGATGGGCAATCGCTATGGAACTTGTACAGTCGGACCAGAGAGCCTTGATACCGGGAGAATTTTCCTGGAAATTTCAGTTTCCCGACGCCAACCGAGGAAACACTAATTATTTCGCAATCTCGGCATTCACCCCATTTCGCAGATAGTGTTGCATTAAGAAAATTAATTTTTTACAGCCGCTCCGTTAAAGCGGATGCACGTCGTTCGTTCGTCCTGGCGATCTGATCCCGGAAGTAGTGATAGCAATTGGATGTAAACTGATTATGCCATTAAGATAATTAATAAATGAAAACGAAATTTTACGCACGCGCGACCATTAAGAAAATTAATTTCCCTGTGACGCGTAGATTGAAAAAGTCCGTATGAGTGTGTGTGCGTGTGTATGTGTTCGACATTTAGAAAGAACACACATCACGTAATGTTCTCTTCTTCAATTCGCTCTACTCTTTTTTTTCCTTTTTACTTCAATTTACATTATTCTTTTAGAAAGAGTTGTCACAGCTTACTTTTGCTCTTTTAGAATCGAACAAATAAAAATGCTTCGCCAGCTCCTTGTCCATTTCGTCGTACACAATTGCGTGCCATAATTGAATCCACCGAGGTCCCATGGTTCTGAGTAGCGTCATTAGGCGGGAACGATTAGGGGATGATCTTTTCACTTCGTTATATGAGAAAAAACGAATAGAAACTGACGCTTTCTTCCGAAAGATTCGCCTGTCGAGATATGCGCGGTACATTCTGGTAGGGTAAATTCGAACGATACGAGGGCTGCGGTATTTGTCAGGACTCGCTCGCGAGACGTGCCTGTCGGTATCCCGGAGAGATATTATTCGCGATAGGAGAGAGATGGAGATGTCCCGCCAGAACCCGCGCGAAAATGGGCACTTGGACAGTTGGACAGTTCGTGGTCCAGAAGACGAGCGTCGTCGTCGTCCGGAGTCATTGAGGGGGTGCGAGGATGGTCGAGGGTGCGCGAGAGAGAGAGGGTCGATGGACAGGCGGTAGGAAGGGAGAGAATCGGTGGCGGCGGTGGCAGCAGCTTCGTGAGTTACCCTATTCTTGTCACCCCGAGTTTCTTGACGGTAGGATGACATCTCTATCGAGTTACGGCTTTGTTTTTGGGTCGGCCGACTCCATCGGCACTTCGGAAGGGAGTCTGGGGACTTTCTTCCTCGATCCTTCGTCGTTCGCTGGAAGATGGTGATGCCCGGCTGAACATTCGTTACGTTGACGGATCGCGGATTCTTATTTCAGCGATCTGGAGTTCGGACTGGACGTATCGTCCTGCTCGATAGTTTTTCAGCGACACTCGTGTCTGTGAGAGAAACTTGTTAAGGGAAGATTATTTCAAGAAATCAACTAAAATATTCAGATTTTTAAATAAATAAATAACTAAAAAGATTGAAATATTATTCTTTCCCTTGTAGAAACGAGAGAGATTTGAGAAGAGAAAGATAGGGAATTGTATCTTTGACATCCCATTCCTTATTCCTGGCAATGATTCATCGTTGCACAGTTTGCAGAATGGTTCATTCCGACACAAGGCTATCCATCTCACGGTAGCCGTTCGCCGAACATTCGATACCACTGAGAGCATCTATACCACGCGGTCACGCATCTTCGTGCCGCGTCTGTAATTTACGCCGCGCGTATATCGCATTAGAAAGTTCACGTCGGCGGAGCTATCCCCATGGCTGTTCCATCGCGCACCGAGAAATTCTTTCGAGCTTAAGGAGCGAGGAGGTTCAAACTCGTAGTAACCAATAACGAGGAAGAAAGCTTTCTTTATCTAGGTTGCGAAATCAAATTGCCACCCCACCGCCGCGCCGTGAGCTCCTTTGCTCCCTCTTCCCTCTTTTCCGCCGTCGCAACTCCATCTCTCTCTCCTTCTCTCGAATTCTTTCGCACCTTTCTACAGCCACTCGCCGAGTCGAGTTCGTGAAAGCGTTTCGTTCGAGCACCCGACCGCCATTCAAGCCCCATGCCGAAGTTAAGAACTCGCTGATGAGGTAAATCAAACGTTCCCCGAGAAAAACAATTCTTTCGCCATTCTAATGACCGCGCTTTCATTTGAAAATCTCACGCCCCGCGGAAAAATGTCGATCGATTCGAGAAAAGCTTCGTAGAGGGAGCATATCTGACGCAGAAAAGAATATAAAAGAATATAATTCCGCGTAATGTTGCCTTATTTAGAAATGCGAGATACATCTTGCGCAAAAGTAGAACTTTAAATTAAGATTCTTTTTAACAGCAGCAGAGGCAGAGTCTTCGGGTGAATCCTATCTGAAATCGAAAGCCTTTCAGCGCAACAATCGTCTGACCCATTTTTTTTCCTAGAACTTACGAAAATGAATCCTAAAGTTGTTAAGTTGTTAATTAAAAAGTTGTTGCTAAAATTAAGTTTGGAAGTGCACTTCGTTGTTTTTGAAAGAAAAAAAATGAAGCCACTCGCGCATCGTACTGTAATCAATTTCAAGAATTTGCGCTTCATACAAAACTCGAACGCGAGTCATCGTTTCCGGTTTTGGATCGAATAAATCAGCCAGAATTTTGTGTATTAAAATTTGCTGCGTATCCCGGAAGCGTGTGTGTAATTTCTGACATCATCCGAGAGCTTCTCTCCCCCGCTGACTCGTAATACCATCGCTATCGAGAGTAAAGCGCGCGCTTTGTTTCGCTCATGCAGCGCACCGAGGAGACCAAGTTTCGCAGTAAGAACCCAGCGAGAACCACCGTCAGTTCCTCGACAGTTTGCAAGTAGCTGGCAAACATCGAATGCCGCCGATTCGCGCATAGTTCGCAAACATTTCTTTTTTCATTGCGCGGGACCAATCGCAAACGCGATATACTTTCACTAAATAACAATACATCACGTGGCGTTGTACTGCGAGTTTAAATCTTTGTGGAAGAATAAATGAAAAAAAAACTAAAATTTATATTTATATAACTATGTGATTAATATGTATGTAACTGAGTAACAGGTAATGCAATTTCGCAGTTGATATTGTTAACGTTTGATAGACAAGATAAAAAACGAGCTGTTTATCAAGATGTCTTTGGTTATCAGTTCACAAGAGTATTTTATCATAGTTAACCTCAACTACAGCTCTAAAAACTTCCCTAATCTACATATATGAGTATTTTGGACTTGAAGCTTTTTCTCTTCACTCTATTTTCCATAAATTTCAACGAATTTTACTTTACTTTTTCTTAAATAGATCTAAATTATATAGAATTCAAGTTTTTAAACAAAAAGAGGTTTTGATAACAATGTTAAAAGTTATGAAAACGTAAGCAAGAGTTTTATCAGAATATGTGAAAAAGAATGTTTTGTCCGGGTCAAATGGATCTGTAGTTAAGGATTAAAAATGTCTTCTGTTAAGGATATTAAACGTCTTCTTCGAAATTGCTCACTGCTCTTTCGCTGCAAATTAGAATTTTTTGAAACATTAGTCAGTCACGTTTCGTCTCTTCCTGCAGAGGAAGACGTCTATGTGCAAAAAAAAATCTATGTCAGCGTCCGCGAGAGAGGAGACTGACAGGTGACTCGGCTGACTCGAATAAGGATGCAGGCAGGCAAGGCGAACAGGAAGGAAGACCGGAGTAACTTAAACAGCGGCTAACAAGAAGTAGCAAGTCATAATTGAGTCGGGCAAGTATGGCGGAGTCCATGTCGGTAGGTGGAAAGCGCCGCTGCCGACATACCTGACCGGAATTCGAAAACAGGGGGAAGTTCTTCGGTCTCGGGATGGTTCCGTTAGTTCGTCGCCGATCGAACGGAGTGCAGATGTTTCCCGGCATATTAATGTCGTACGTGCAAATATCCTGCCTTTGACCGCGGCAAGAGAGAAAGAGAAAGCGAGGAAGAGAAATAGGCGCTTAAAAAAATAAAGACCTCAAGTTTAGACGATTCAATGCGCTTTCCATTATCTCGATTCCCATTAAAACGATTTTTTTCGCGTTTTTCCTCATCGAAGGTATTTCAATTTCTGTCTAAATTTCGGACATTGTCTCTATTATATTTAAAAAATGTAAATTTTTTGTTTACGCATTTAATTGGACGATTATTCATGCTCGAAGAAGGTAAGTAAAAAAATCCGCATTTCGATGATTTTATAAAGCAAGTATTCATACGTCAGTTCTTATTTCAAGATCATCTTAAGTGTCTTAAAGCCGATTACACCAAGATTATTTTGACTTTAAGTGAAGCTTAAAACTCTCTTTTTCTCTTTCTCTTTTATGACTTAAAGAGAGGAAGAAAGAGTCTTAAGTCTCGCTTAAAGTTAAAGTAATGTTAGTGCATTCGGACCTTAAGATGCTAATACGTCTCTGTGATTGGCTTAACCCTTATGTCAATGACAGAATTTTTCTACGTTGTTCAATGATGGTGGTACCGCAGTACCACCAACTAGTTTTCGTCGTGGAGAACGTATATGGACTTTGCGATCAATTGTTAACTGTTCAAAAAATTCAAAAAAATTGTGTACCTGCATTTTTATCTTCTAAATAATCTAAATGACTTACATAACGAGGACCCGAGCGTCCAAGAACAAATTTTAAACTTATCTCGAAATATTCGCAATTATATGCCTCTAGTATTATTCGGGTACCGTGCAACCTTATGTCATTGACATAAGAGTTAGGACTATACTTAAGACCTTAAATATAAGAATCGCGACTCTATAACCTAAGGGTGCGTTCAGGAAGATACCGTTACGCTGAAAATCTATAGTGCATGTAACGTGTATTATAGATTTTCAGCGCTAAATTGCGCTAATAGCGTCTCCCCGAACGCAGCTTTTAGAAGAGGCTTTTGCGACGGAAAGGACACGCTCCTGCCGAACCTTAGAACTTGGATCGTTCGCCAGAGGGCACTTGTGCAGTGTGCTTTTGCCTGATTCCAAGAATTATCCGGTGGAGGTCAATGCGAATGACATTGAAGGGGTCAAGAGCCGGGAGCTAGGGAGCGATCCACGGGCGTACGACGATCGATGCGAAAATGTCGCACGGCAATTTGCAGGGATACAACTGTAAGTACAACCGTCTACCATTCTCGTCTTGCCAATAAGTCGCAGATCCGCCGAGCGGGCACCGCCTGCACCACATGAAAAATGAGCTCTGATAATGGCGGCTTTCGTTTATTTGACGCCAGACAAAACAAGCCGAGACCCCGAGCCGCGAATCGCGATGCGTGACATCTCGGAAAGATCGTGTGACACACGAGAGAAACGCTGTTTTTTTTATTTATGTAAAAATTGTGTCTCAATTTATTCGGTGAATAGAAGAAAAAAAATTAACGCGCTCTATTGGTGAACGCGTCGTGTAAGGATTCTTGTCTCGTGGATCCACGAAGTCGTTGATGCTTTCTGCAGGATGCCGTTCACAGTATGCTTTTTTTATTATTTTGGCATTGTTTGACTGCATTTTGCTCTGTTTGTGTGCGCAGCGGGTCCTGGTTATTGTAGAATGTGACGGAAATATTTCGGAGTAAAATGCTCTGAAATACAATAACAAGAAATTGCGTCAGTAATTTATATAAATAATAGAATATATAAAGCTAATAAATAGATTATGTGTTAATAACTTGTGTGTTTAATTAAAAATAATAGCAAATCTATATACACACACACACGTAATACGAATAATAGAAATAAATTGTATTCACAAGTGGCGACGATAGATTAATTATGCCAGATTACATTCTCTTTGCTTCACACGGGCTTTAATTAACAAGGGTTTTAATTAACACGGATATTTTTGTAATTAATTAATATAACTAACATAACGATATTTGAACATGTCTAGATATGGCTTTGATACTTCGATAAATTTGGCATTATGTAATTATTTTATATTTTAACTCGACAACGGCTGCGGATATAGCTGTCTATCCATTAACAGCCACGTAAAATGTAACATAAAATGAGTGTCGAATGGTGTACGTGTGAGCCTTGATGCATAATTTATGAACACGACGAAACTTCGAGATGTATACACGATGTAATATCGGTTGTGTATAAGACGAACCGCGTACATGTTGTTTGTACCGATACTGTATTGCATTATCTCGCTCGAGATGCCATCCGCCGATTAGACGGTTACGTTACCAAACAAACGGGACTCTCCCCCCAAGGAATTTTGGAGCAGTAACAAAAGCGGAAAGTTTTCGATTAATTCTTCCACAAACAATAATATCGCGAACTTATTTCTTCCCGAGCGAGAAAACATCGACGTCGTTGGATGAACATTGAAAATGAAAAATCACTTCGTAGTATTTTCATTCTGCTCTGTCGAGTTGCAAATTTTATCGATTATAAATTTATTGTTAGAATTACAATGATAATAATAACAATAATAAAACAAGCGCTAAGATATGTTTTTAAGAGATGGATTTATTAAAAATATAGATTTATGAAAATTGTGTTTTTAACACAACATTCGAGCATATATAAAATAATAAAATATATGTTTGCGAAATAAATAAAGTTGAAATATCAAATATGTCGCAAATATACAAAGTATTCATATCGCGCACACAATACGTCGTAATTATTTTTAAAATAAAACAATTTTTCCACGAAATGTATGCTTTCAACTTCTTAGGGGAAACTCAGTACGACGATCCGCAGGTGCAATTCCCTCGTCCCATTCCGGACGAAGTTATCAGGTGAGCTCGCAACAGTCAGCATAAGCATACGGATGCCATCTACTTTCTTCCAATATCGGTGTACGACGAAAAGTATAATTATGTTGAATTGTACAATTATGTAAAAAAAGTCCCTTTTTTATGAATATCCCTCTTATTATCTAATGGACTTTAGCGATACTTAGTTCAGGTGAATTTTCATACATTGTTAAAAAGTTTTAGTCTGCTGTAGTAGAACGGTTTTGTTGAAGTATCTAAAAATTTAGTTGGATGCAGATCTGAAAATAATTTTGTTTGAACCATCAAAATAGTTATTGTAGGACGTTTAAACTGATTGCTAGAATGTTAAGACTTTTTGTAGCATGGTCATCATTTGAGCGTTTTACATAATTATTTTAACGGTTTAACAAAATTATTTTCAGATTTACATTTAACTATCTTATTAAATGTATCTATCTAGTTAATTTTTTAAACACTTTGGCAAAATTGTTCTTTCTGTATAGAGAAAACATACGTATGACATGTATGACACGTTTGTTGTAATTCCGTTATTAATCCTGTTTAATTTATGGGACCATGCGCCGACCGATGCAGCGTTTACGAGGTTTACGTGAAAGAAGATTCAGGCCCGGAATCGAGGAACGGTGATGTACCGGGTGTTTCGGGATTAGGACCCGTCGCCAATCATCAGCTGACCCAAGTAATCAATCGCTACAATAATTTTATCAATGAGAGTGATTTACGACCGAGTGAAATCACTTTCAAGGAGGAGCGCGTGGACCTGGACGCAGCTATAGATTCCGAAGTGATCAATATCGACGGCACCGTCACGAAACTCGTCGGCAAGGACGCGTTAAGGTACAAAGTAAGTGCCAGAGTAAGGTATCTTAAATATTTGTCGAACTATTAGCGCGGTAAGTTGTTTGCCAAGAGCAAGTGCATATCGTTACAGCAGCAGTTTATATGAAATATTTCGCGTCTGACGGGCGTTGCTCCGTTTATCTAGTTTGCCCCCTTTCTTCTTACTTCGAAGAATGTCATTTGCATACGCCCGTTTCTATAGTTTTATGCTCCAAGTATTTGCCTATCTACATCGCGATGCATAATTGCGGGAATATTGTTGGAAACTACATTTTTACGCGGCATAATGCAATCCTTGAAATTGCACCAAGCTATTGCGAACTAAGCAGAACTTATAATATTTTATTATGACTTGTTTTTTACAGATAGTGGGTTGATTTTATGTGATATGACACTACATTTGAAAAATATTGTCATATATTTTTGATATATTTAGTTTCTACGTCGCTAAATTCTAACGTGTTTATTTCTCCAATTTATATATATCGGATATTTATTTATATGGATTGGGAGGAAGGACAATCTAATATTAAATCTTTTCCCATTACGTGTTTAATTTTCTACTAAATGCTTCTAAGCATCTAATTTCAGACTTGACCGCTTAACTAACGTCTAATCTCGCAATATGTTAGAATTTATTCAGCGCTGATGGGAGGCTAAGTTTAATGAGGGTAAATCTAGGGAACTAGAGGTGTAACGGAGAGGCGTAAAATTTTGTAGATGCGATCCTGCTAGGTAGCTTAAGCAGCTTCCATTTGCTCTTCTCCAGCTTCTCTTCTTTACTCTCTCTATTATATGCATTGAGAACAAAACCCATAAACTATCAAAGGACACACTGGTACACGAAAGGTTTCGAAAAAATTTGAGAGATTTTGCTCTTTCCTTCGTGTGCACATTTTTGGTATTATCCATATTTTGTGCGTTTTTAACGTGAGACGCTTTTCATTTTCTGTCTTCTATCCTCACTAACTATCGAAAATTCGTGACATCCGATTTTATTGGATGCTTTCCATTTCATGACTCAAATCGATACAAATATCGTTCTGTCTTTGTTATTTATTGAACGCCAAGAAAGATAGAATGATGTTTGTGTCAATAAGTCACTAAATGGAAAGCACCCATTGTATACGAAAACTAAATTGCCCCGGCTGATTACAATCTTCGCGCGGATTACAGTTTCGCGTTAGTTTTAGAAATTCTTCCTGTGTGTTCAGTCTTATTTCGGTCTGAGAGCATTGAAAATTTTAACAGCTTAGACATGTGGAATTCATGGTGAAAATGTAATTTTGTGTATAATCGAATTCTACACGGAAAGAACGGTTTTGCTGAAGTATCTAAAAATTTAGCTAGGTACAGATCTGAAGATCATTTTGTTTGTACCATCAAAATAGTTATGTAGGACGTTCAAACTGCTAGAATGTTAAAACTTTTTGCAGCATTGTCGTCAACGTTTAAGCGTTCTAATTATTTTGATTATGTTGGTCCAACAAAATTATTTTTAGATCTGTATCTAACTATTTATCCAACAATTTTTAGATACCTCAGGAAAAACCATTCTTCCCGTGTACAGAGGATATTACAGGTATTTTGTTCGCATAATGCATATTTGTCCTGTTTACATAGTGGCGAGCAAAAGTAAGCAGCGCAAAGTAAGCACGTGGTTGTTACCATAAAATGGTTTGTACCTTCGAAAGAAGCGTGCTCGAAATCATAATTATGCATCAGAGACGTAATTTCCCTTTCTTCTTTCTGTCATTAGAATCCTTAATGACTCTCATGTTTCTTTATCTCTCTTATGGAATTACAAAAACATATTTTGTAAACACGAAGGACAAATGAAATAATCGATTTGTCATTTGTAGTTAACGAAAATCACTTTTTGTTATTGTTTGTCAATCACTAATCGACACTTCCAACAGTGAAACAATTCGCAAAAGGTCCAGAATGTTTTTGAAAAAGATCGAACAATAACATATCCGTTAATTAAATCGCAAAGTTACTTCTTGCTTCAAACGCTTAGTCGGTGACTACAATGAAATTTTAAGCCATTTTAATGAGATATTTCGGTTATTCTTCTCATATTCGACTGTAATTAGTCAATTTTTTACGGCTTAAGGCTTCAAATTTGATTGTAGACGTCGTCTTATTCGAGTGCAATCTTGTCTTTCGAAATTGTTTTTCGAATCTTCGATTATTGCGGCCAAAGGCGTCACGTCCGACACGAATCGCAAATTATTTGTTTGCATAGTTCTTTGTATGTTTCTCGTACGTAAATCGATACTTCGTGGATTTTTTTTTTATGTTTTTTATTGGTATTTTTGTTAAGTACGGTCTTTTCAGATTTTCGAGCAAAGCGTCAGCGCGCCGGACAAGAATGTGATTGTATATTCGCATCCTGTTGCCGAAGGATCCTCGACAACCCGGCTTATCGACAAAGATGACCCGCGATCCAGGCTGCATTTTGTAAAGTATCTGAAACGCGACGGGAAGACGCTCAAGATCTGGGAATGCGGCATTTGTACGTAACGCTTCTCGCTAATAATCCGAATTGATTTAGTTAATGAAGAATATTTTATTTACAAACGGTAATTTTTACACTCTCGTATTGTTATTAGCTAATAATTATATCGAAAAATAATTACA